>JAGDQP010005570.1:0-77393 GCA_022664845.1 Lepisma saccharinum
ATGTTTGTAATGAAAAATTAGTTTTACTATCACACGTACCATAGGACGTTTCTAATCGTCTAATATTTTCATATCTGTACAATTCAAAGATTGACTCTTCACATCTGTGACGCCTTGCTTAAATGGCACAATAAATTCTAAAGAAGAAACGTGTTCTGAGAATGAACTATACTGCCCCGTGATTTGCTATTCACTGCAAAACTAGGACAGTAACTGGGAAAGCTGCTGATCATCCTGACCAAAGTTTTCCAGGGTTTCCTCAGCCTTTTTTAAATACCAGACGTATGCTGGAATGGTAAGTAATGAATGCCCTGTCACTTTCCTAATCCTCGACCCGGAGTGTTCGCCGAGGGACGTCATCTCTCAGACATGTGACGGTCTTACGCTACAGATGCATGTCTAGCCTATATAAATTAAATTAACTAAAAAATAAGTAAAGTGGCCCCGTTCCTTCAGCCTGGTTGTACAGTTTGTGTTAGAAAAAACTAAACACCCACTTTTTCTTCTGGTAACCTTGATACTCCCAACTTCCAACAATATGCTGCACTGTTTCATTCATTAGTCCACAATTAGACTACAAAGAAGCTAAGCAGAAATATCTATTAATAATAAAATCCACTTAGTGGCACTAATGAGGTGTCTAGTGTTTTATTTTTCTGTAAAATACAGTCCACTATCTTAGATAAGTACTTATTTAGTTAACCACATATTGAACTTATTTTTATTTAATCTTAGAAGTAGCATAACTTAACTTGCTGTTAAACACTATCAGATACAGCTAACTTAACTATGTTCACTGAACTGAATTAATTTATTTCAATGAATGAATTTTCCGAATGTAACTAGACGCAGTTACGCAACTTACAACTAAATCTCAATAGCTTAGTTTAAACATGGTGAGATAAAGGACATTTCCGTAATGGCACGGGCGTAAGCTTTACCTTACCTTAGTAAACAAATCTTAACTCTGATTTTCCGCTAGAGCAGATTTAACGAAACAGCAGAAATAAAATTCCATGGCATGGTAATTTTTCGACCGAACTCTAAGAGTCAACTATTTATCCGGACTTTCATTTCCAGATTATTAAACGTTTAACACTGCTAAATGCTCACTTTCCAATACAAAACTCGGTATCAAGAAAGTTGCGCTTTTTTCCTTTCTGCATAGCTACATCAAATTATCTTTTACTGAGAAACATTATAAACAAGATATAAACTAGTACCTCTCCTATACCTAGCAAATACATCAAAATCTGAATAAACACATAGCACTCGTGACACATATTATCAACATGCACAAAACTCGCAACATATATAGTCGATAACCACATGTTATTCTTCGTTCAACGTTTCGTACTAAGTTCTACAGCTTACTATCCGATTAGTGTAGTCATGTACTTCATACTAGGTGTCGAGTATTTTATGAAAAATGCACTAAGAAAATTTTCGTTGCAGTGCCGTCAATTTAACCTGGATATCCCAGCTGTAGGCCGGATCCTTCCACAGCCACAACCAATTTCTGTGTACATGATACAACATTCTTTTGACTTCAGCTCAATCAGCTAGTATTTGTAGCCAAGACAACACCACGAGTGCAGTTTTTAATTAAGAGATCTTTCTTCAAATCGTGCAGCAATGAGTTAGATGTCAATTTCCTCTACACAAACACTCTGTGTATGGTAATATCGTGAAAATTTTACAAGGTGGTTACAAAATTGGTAGTATATCCGACTGGCAACTAGGCAACCCAGGTTCCATTCTTTCTGTGCATTTTCTAACATCTTAACATACACAGGGTCTTTGTGTAAAGGTTTAAAACATGTATACTGATATTTGTTTATATTTTAAAAGCTATTATTTCATATAGAGCTTATTGGAGATGACTTCATACAAATTTAATAAAAATGTTATGCACCACTGCATGTAATGCAAAGCAGGCTAAAATAATACAATAATCCTTATCACTGTTTATGTTCATTGTACACTGCTTTATACTGAAACGTCCAAAGTTTCGAATTTCCCTGGGAATGATTGTTAAAAAGAAAATGAATTGGGAAAATACAGAAAACATGCGAAAGATTCGATTTTTTTTTTTTCAAAATCACATGTCACAATGTGTACATGTATTTAAGCCACATAGATAACGTTTCAGAAATAAAACTTCATGAATTCACTGCTTTAAAAAAGAGTATTTGGTAACTCAAACTAGCAAATATTGACCTTCATATGTTATATATTCATATATTTTTACTCTACAAAGTTAAATACTATTGCTATTAGTATTGATGACTCCTTTTTTAGCCCCCCCCCCAAAAAAAAAAAAAACGACTGCAAATGCCAAACATTTGAATGAGACAGATTTAATTTTTAAAACAGGAAAAGCTATCAGCAATATTCTTTTTACATCGTGTTGTTACTATTGTTTTTATAGGAAGTCATAATACACTCAATCACCCTTTGCTCGACTGGAAATAGCATTTATAGCAAACAAATGGGACCTCAAGTTTCAACGTAATTTCATGTATAACATATATGCGGTTCAATAATCATGATTTAGCAGAATAAAAAATATGCGCGAGACCCAGATGCACCTTCCCCATCCTCATCACATTTCCAACAATCGCTATCAGTATTGCTGATGGCTACCAAGGTTGGCAAAAACCATGTTTTTTAAAAAAAAAAAAAATAAAGAAAAACAGGTTTATTCGGTTTAAACATTTTTTTTTTAAAGAAGTTTATTTCTCCTTAATGTCCTTATGCAGCAGCGAGGTTATCAAGGACGAAACCTACAGCTTAAAGTGGAATCCGAACCACTACTCGGTTTGCACCTGAGAGAAACAGTCCTCCACCTGGACTCGGACCCGGGATGCAGTACACCAAAAGAGACCTTTGTACAAATAATGGAATTTTAAAATTACAAATTTAGTATGTAGATATTAAAGATAATAAAAACTGAAAAGTCCAATCCACACTAATGTTGCTGTGATAAGCTACGGATGCAGTCAGGTACGTACCCAGAAATCGATTTCGGGGAGGGGAGGGTCCAAATTCAGTATGAGTGTAAATTTTACAGAAAATATCGAAAATTTCACGTAAAATTGAAGTAGATTTACAAAAAATTCGGAGGGAGTCCGTACATCACTGAATGCAGTCGATAAATTTTGCCAACTTCTATCAATATATTTAAGAAAAGTTGACTTTGGCTTCTCTATGAAACAACAGGCATTCAAACAAGTAGAAAGATACGATTTGATTTAGTTTCGTTTATTTAGGCTTAACGTCCTTATGTAACAGCAAGGTTATGACGGACAAGATCTACTGCTTACAGTGAAGCACTACTCGGTTTGCACTTTAGAGAAACTCTCTGGCCCCATCGAGAATCGAACCCATTGATTACAAGGCGAAAATTATATAAAATTAACGCAGATGGTTTAATATGTGGAATCGTCACCATGAAGTCTACACTATTTGTGGCATTTTTTATTTTATATTAATTTTTAAAATCTTTTTTAATACCAGCCAACCATGATAGCTACTACATTTTAAATCCGGGGGGTACTTCACATACCTCCAACACTGATTTGCATCATACCAAAAACATTTTGCAATGCCCTGTACGTGGAGAAAAGCAGGTGGACCTTCAAACTTCAGCACAGCCACTTCTGCGCCATCAACAAACAAGATTCTCCAGTCTTCGTACACATCCAGTCGCATAGCACCAATTTTAATCTTTGCGAAGGAGACTTCATTCACGATTTGAGCGCGAAAATGAAACCTAGTCTAAACCTTCAATGATTTCTGGTTCTCAACTTTTCCCAGCATCCTCACTCTCAATCTCATTGCCATACATAAAAAAAAAAAAAAACTTTTCCTGATACACATAATGAGATAGTCAATTGTGTTTATAACTTGATGTGTGAGCCATTAGGTGCCACTACTATTTTTCTGTTCACTGTTCAATATATATATATATATAAGGTAAAATTATGATAAGAAGAAAAGGATTACTTACAGCTTGTTGATCTATAGGTGAACAAAAGCACACACTAATATTGTAAGTACAGAAATCTTGTTGAATATTTCGGTGAATTCACCTTCTTCTTGCTCGAATAGACAACCACTTGAGGATAGAATAAAGACTAAGACGACAGTGTCGCCACGTAGCGGAAGACACATCAGTTTGGAGAACAATTGACTGTTATATAGCGCATGGATTTGTGGAGTGTGGAAAAATTGGCAACCGTACAGATCCTATAAGTTCGGGAGGGATTGTGGAAGGAAAAGTGATGAAAAATAGCAAATGGGTGTTTAGAGTCATTGAAGGTTAAGGCCAGGATGCATTTTAGCGTTTAAACCACGAATAAAGGCGCCCTCCCACAGATGGATTATTGAGGTGCTGGTTGTAGGGGATAAAATGTGGGTTATGGCAACCAGGAAAGATAGATCAAAATTGGTGTTGTCACTGTTGTGAGACTCGGTGTGTAAGGAGACTGGGACATCCGGTTTGTTGATAGTGCAGAAGTAACGATGGCTGTTAATACGAATGTGGAGAGCCCCACCAGTTTCTCCCACATAAAAGAATCACAGAACTTGCAAGTTAGGATGTATACTACATTAGAGGTGTGACATGTACCCTTGAGATTTAAGGTGTGCCGACCACTAGCATTATTGATAGTGACCGTAGAAGTGATGAAAATGGAGCAGGCGCTACATCTGGCTCTCTTGCATATATGGGCGACGTTTTGGAGTGGTGGCAAAGAAGGGTTCGTATGGTTCTAAGATTAGGGATATGCTGAAAAACTAATCTCGGTTTGGTGGGGAATACTGATCTTGTGTCTGGGTCAGATTGGAGAGTGTGGAAATGAGAGTGTAGGATTTGTTTGACTTTGGTTAGTTTAGGATGGAACTGGGTGATTAGTGTTGGAGGTTTGAGTGGGTTGAATGTGTGAAGATGAACGGCGAATCTGTTTGGTTAGAAGGGTAGCCTCGGTTGACTAGAGCCTCATGGTGACGTTGTCTGTAAGTTTCAGTAGCAGAGGTGGTGGAATTCAGACGTTGTCCTCTGAGTGCAAGGAAGAAAGGAATCGCTTTCTTGGTGTGGTAAGGTTGGAACTTAAGTAGTATAAATAATGCATGTGGTTGGTAGGTTTTATGTGAACGGAAGTAGTGAGGGTGTTTGTTTCTTAAGGTGATGTCCACGTCAAAGATTTTAACTATTTGTTAGAAATGGACCAAGTGAACTGGACAACACGTTATTGGTTCAGCTATTCTAGGAATGTGTTGAGACTGGTTTCACCATGAAGATATCATCCAAAAGCCTTATCCAGAGTAGTGGGGTCAAGGGCTAGGTTTGCAGGAAATCAAGTTCGAGATTACCCATATACAGAGTAGCATAGGAAGATGCCATTCTCGTACTCATGGCTGTGCCTCGGATCTGAAGGTAGTGCTTTTCGTCAAAGGTGAAATTGTTTTATATTAGAACTAGGTTGGCCAGGTTAAGAAGGAAAGCTGTGGCTGGAATATGAGGTTTGGGTCTCTAGTCAAGGAAGAATTGCAAAGCTTCTAAGCCATGGGCATGAAGAATGTTGGTATATAAGGAAGTAACATCAATGGTACAAAGCAGTATGTCAGAAGGAGAGGCGGTAATTTACGGATGATTTCTAATAGGTGGTAGGTGTCGCGTATGTAGGCAGACAGCGCTTGAACATGTGGCTGAAGGAAGGAGTCAACAAAGGCGGAAATGCGTTCGGTAGGAGAATTATAGCTGGCTACAATGGGTCTGCCTGGGTTACCTTGCTTCTGGATCTTCGGTAATAGGTAAAAGGTCGGGATACGTGGACTGTCCAGGGTTAGGTACTTTATGAACATTTTAGATATACCCTTACGAGGACCATTAGCGGTAATGAAATCGGAAATTTTCTGTTTGTGGGTGTAGGTTAGGTCTGTAGCGGTGGGTTTGTAGGTCCTAGGATCAGATAGTTGACGGTACGCATCCTGGAGGTAGTCAGCTTTGTCTAAGACTACTGTAGTGGACTCCTTGACTGCAGGGAGGACCATTATGTCGTGGTTCTCGCGTAGCGCTACAAGGGCTTTGCGTTAGTTATGGGTTAGGTTGGTTGGTTATCTGCTGTAAAAACTCACTATTGATGCTGGCAGAAATAACTGAGATATAACGTTCGAGGGGATGGTTGCCAGGAAGTGGAGGTGGGACCATGTTTGAAGGAGGACGGAAGCGTTCAAGGCTAGTATGGAGCTTATTGGAAGGTGGGTCTGGAATAAGTGGATTTCTGGCCCAAAAACAGCGCCATCTTAGTCTGCGGGCAAAGGAAAAGATATCTTTTAACAAGAGAAAGTGGTTGTACGACTTGGAGGGAGAGAAAGTCAGTCCTTTAGTGAGGATGTCAGATTCAGATTGAGTAAGGTTGTGGCTGGACAGATTTACGGTGGTAGCAGTGTATCTTCCCGGGCGGTCCGGTATTTCTGAGGATTGGGTCGTGAGTGCATATTGTTTATTATTACCGGGTAGATGGAGTAGATAATGGTAATGATGGTTCAGGGCACATCCGGTTTGAAATGCACAGCGACACAGAAGGGATAATTTATTCAAGATTTTCTGGTTCATGGAGAAGTGTAGATGATGCGCCTGGGGCCAGATGGTGCAAATTTTACTATGCCACTAATGGGAGATCAACAAGAGGATGTATGAGAAGAGGACAGTGTACAGGTGTTATGGCAGAGAGCGGGATTTTGGGCGTTAGCCCTGTAGTAGTAAGGTCTAAATTCAAGTATTTACAAGGTGAATTCACCGAAATATTTAAGATTTCTGTACTTATAAGTGTTAGTATGTTCACCTATAGAACAACAAGTTGTAAGTAATCCCTTTCTTGTTAACATAATTTTACTTTAAATTGCCCTTCCGGCTTTCCTTTGTGTTAGTGATATACGACCGTCCTGCTGGATTAGTGGGTATCGTCACTGGCTGCTGATCGTGGGGTCCCAGGTTCTATTCCCGGCTCTGCCAAGGAAATTTTTCCAAGGCGTGAGGATCTGGACGGATCATGAGGGTCGGAGATTTATAAAATGTATGTCGCAACACATGTCTTTATCAAGATAACGAACTAGTTTCTTCGAAACTGAACTGCGTTACCAAATCTTGGCCGAACAGGAACAAAATACCTAAGGTGTGAAGGATAGAGGGTGTGTGAAAGGTCTGCATGGGTATTGCAACGAGTAATGATTCATTCTTCAGTACGCGATGTAAGGAGAGGAGAAACAGAGACGCTTGTAAAAACAGAAAGCGTGTTTTATCAAAAACAAGAGGTGCTAAAACACGATTTTAATAGTATTACTTGTTGATACCTGTCAGGCTTCCCCATTAATTGAAGAGAGAGACGCTTTACGTAAAAGAGAGTTTCACTTCAAAGTATTGATATATGTTAAAGAGAAGTTCTTGAGAACTGAAAACAAAGAGTAGAATTTTAAAGTAGATAATTAATGCATTATTTTGGAAGAAATAGAACTGCGATTTAACCATTGAATTAACACTATACATGAAATTAGAAGGTAATAGAAGTAATGAAAATACAAAAATATATTTATACTTACGGATTTTCACTAGAAGTTGGTACTGAAATTCGATTTACATTATTTGAGGAAGCCGTGTCTGTTTGTGATTGGCTGCATACACTGGAGGAACACGACTCTGAAGAGCCAGTTTGAACATTATTCTCTTCATCGCCTACAGAAACGGACTGATTGAAATCATCTTGTGGATCATCATTCAAATTTGTATCGATATCTTCCTCTTCCTTTATTACAACTTCGGAGCTAACTTCTTCAATGTTCCCCTCTACTTTCACAAATACTTGAGGTACTGGATATGGAAACGGTTCACTGCTTCCCGATTTAGTGTCCGCTAAATCATTCACATTACAGAACCTTTCATCTCCTTTCTCCGTATCTCCGATTTCATCTTTAACTTCACATTCATCAATTTCAATCTTCACCATTCCCTGTAATTTTAGTACCATAGATATGTATTACATATGTCCTTCATTACATACTGAATGTAACATTGACCGACTAAAAGTAATTCATATTTGTACCTTTCCAATCTGCACAATTAGTTTAGTACAAAGAAACTTGAAACAATATTGTACAGAACAGTAAATGAACTGCAAAGAACATTACAACATAAATAAGAAAAACAGAATGCTGCTTGTTCTCCTCAGAAGAATCCAAGTATCTAGCTATACGACACCCTTGATTCCGAAATTCTGCGTGTGTGAACCCACTTACAAGATTCGCTTACCTTTTTTTGATGACTGATGTTTCTTACTAAACAACATACCGTAATATAATACGCAATAAAAAATACTAAAAATACAATCCACAAATATTTTCGTGTAGCAATACGTACGCTTCATCAGTTGGGTTGAAAGATAAGGAAATATGGGTGAAAGGAAAATTTAGGTTAAGCAGTTGGTATAACCGTCAAGAGTATGTATCTTGTAGGGGAATATGGCGGCTGTCCACATCAGAAGAAAGGTTGAAGCACCAGATACTGTAAGGTAACCAAACCTTATTTAGCAATCCCTGATCTCATTCAAAGATTTTTTTAAAATATATTATTTACATAAAAACTTTCATGTTATCTTTACATGTTCCTTTTAATTTTTCTGTGATGGTTTGGTGCAACAGGATGTCTATCCAGGTTATTTGTTTATCTGGGATTTCATCCTTTAAATCGGCTCGTATTTTGCAAATGTTAAATGATAGCAAGAAGAAATTAGACATGTAATTTTTCATTTGCAAGGGATAGTCGATCTGTCGTGTATGTATTGTTTTCCTGAAGTCGGTTTGCGATGAACCCTAGTTTGGAATCTGTTATTGAGGCGGCAAATCTAAGAAGTTTATTAATGTCTTTAGATTCACATTCTATAGTTAAGCGGATTCTGGGGGGGAGGGGGGGGATGAATGTTATTAAGTTTATATAGAAGTTAATCTAATTGAGATTGTTCTGCAGACAAAACTGAAAGAAATTGAAGTATTTCCACCTCAAATGTTTTCATAAGTGTGAACAGATACATACTGTTGACAAGATCACACAGACACATACTGTTGACGTACTGCTTAATAACCTAAATTTTCTCTCTCTACCTTTTAAACAAACTGATGAAGCGTACGTATTGCTACCACAAAATATTCTATATATTAAGTTGTTTAGCGAGGAATATCTGGTCACCAAAATGTAAGCGAATACGTATTTGTGTTAATTTTAAAGTCGTGCATTGTGTAAAGCAATAACTGTGAACGACTACATTTAAAACACATGTTTTTAAGTTGATTTATTTTTTGGAAATGGTCTAATTATGCGAAAAAAGGATTGACTTTTAGGTACAAAATATGAGAGTCACAAGAAGATTAAGGGTCAGTTCTACAATCGACCGCTAAACTTCTAGTCAGCGCTAAGTTGAGGCCACGCAACATGAGAGTTGGCTTCAACCTGGCGCTGACTAGAAGTTTAGCTGTCGATTGTAGAACTGGCCCTAAGGAAGACTGAGCCGTGTTTGAAGCTCAACAAAAAGCGCGTGGACATTACATGGTACATATAAGTACACAAACATGGCGACGGCCTGAAGTACATAATTCATCTGTTGTTCCTGGTAAACTGAAATTTTTACATTTTTTCTTTCCAAATGAGGGACTGTCAAAAAGAATGACTGCGTGATCGTTTACCGGGTTCTCACAATTCAATATAGTGAATGATTTCCTAATATTCGGTGCTGTAGATGTACTACCAAGTTTAACACACTTATAAGACAGAAATCATGCAGTAATCTATCAGTCATATTCTTACCGCTAAAGGTATGGTGGTGTCGTCTTTTTGGCTCTCGATCTCAGAATTGTTTTCATTGTCCTCTTTTCTCAAGTCTGTCATGGTATTCTGGTCTCAATGCATTCGTTCACATCTCGAAGTCACTCTCACACGTCGAGAGAGGCTAATACGTGCTCCACTACGCTGAAATAATTTGAGACGAACATGTACTATTTTAAATATGACTGCCTACATTAATATTTATTTATGCATATAATTATGGTTCTCAAACTTGAAGTTAATTCTAGTAAAGGTAACTTGTTTAATCAGGAGCGGCATGATCGCTTTAAGCGTGTATGATGAGGAAATACTCCCGAGCAGCGACACACCAGGGCGGGTAATATACACATTAATAAACCAGATGAGCAGTCAGAGTGCACTAAAAATAGACATGCAGTGTGTACTTACAATCCGAAGGAACCGTTTCGACAAAAAAAAATGGGATGTTACGTTCAGTGGATTTTCGATTTCTGAGAGATTTAGTTCTTCCAGGGCACAGAATTGAAATGTTGTTGCAAGACAAAATCTTAGAACTTTTCAGTTGGAGGAAGATACAGATTTTCTTTTAAAAATCCAAGATAGGGATCTCTTTCTCTAGAGGATCACAACAAAAGGTTGATTTTTAAGGATAACTGATGAGATCTACACGTTTTTTTTTTAAATTAATGACTAAATAATAGAAACCTTGCCAGATACGCAGCTGAATCGAAACATAGAGTGTGAAGACTTACACGTTAGGCAGAGATGGTTTGTTACAGGAGATTAACAAATTTGGTAAGAGGTTCGAAAGAACGGTTCACTGAGACAGGGAAATTAGAATAACCAAGTATTGTTTAATGAAATGCTTCGGATAATGGATGGAAAATGGCACTCGAGGCCAAAAAATTGGTGAACTTGTCCCCTGACAACATATTCCGGCCTGAGCCTTAGATGCCTAAAGGCCATAAATAAAAAATCACATTCAAATTCAAGCTGAAATTTACTGAAAAAAAAAAATGAAACCTTTAGGTGAAGAGACATGTGACTCACGGCTGTAGTGAAATGAGAACAGAATAGCCCTGGCACAGAATAAAAATGAGGATGCAACAATAACAAAACTAATCATTTGTTGCACGAACTTGTTCTTGGAAGGAAATCTAAGTCAATAATCATCGAAGTTGGCATACCATCCACGTCTAACTTAAAAAACAAAACAAAAAAACAACAACAAATGCAGAAATGTAAAAAGTATCAGATCCAGGCTACAGAGATCAAAAATGTCTGGAACCTACAGACAAAACAAACAGTTCCAATTCTTATTAGTGAAAACAGTTGTCCAGGAATTTCCAATGAAACTTATCAACTACATACTAAAAGCCATGTTACTACAAACATGGCATATCGTGAGAAAGTTGTTCTGTTGCGAAACAAGAATTTCTCCTCAGCTGTACTTATATCAGTAGTATGAACAAAAACAAAAGCACAATGGCCTGAGAACATAAGGAAACACGTACCGGTACAAAGATCGTGACGAGCCGAAGTCAAAAGTTACTTGAATAGCCCATACAAAATATATTTTCTGTGCGTAATACTTCGTAAACTTTAACTACCAGTACTATAGTATAACTAGAGGAAAAAATAGAAGAATTTGAGATAGTTTAAAACAATACGATGAGTATAGTCAGGAAGGAAGGAAAGGAAACAGAACCTACAGGGTTCGGTTGAAGTAGCCATATCGGATTACCTTTAACTGACAAAGGCATTCTTTAAATGAAACAAACTAAAGCTGGGGTCGGGTTATTTGCACATTAATAGATGTTCCTCAATCACAGATTCGTTGACGAATAAACTTCGAAAAAAATATCTGCTGTTTTATATAACTAAAGTGTTAGAGAATATAGTTAATATAATTGTTGGGTTGAGTTCCGCAGAACCGATCCAGAAATAGTAAAAATTAGCAAAATTTACAGGAGAAACGGGTAAGTTAATCACTTATGAAGGTAAAAAATAAAATAAAAGATCAATGAAAAGTGTTAAATCGGACGAAAGATCAGTTGAATGTTGGACTACTTACAAGTATCGGAATTGTTGAGCTGTGAGGTAGAGGCGGCAGTATTCCATCCAACAGTATCTGATTTTGTCAACTGTGCAAAATTTCAAAATGCGTTCATACAATAAAAAAAATAACCTAACCCGACTTTTCTAACCAAACCTAGCCCACTAGTTTAACTTGTAAACAGCAAAAATAGGCAAAAGTTGATGATGTATTGAACTACTTTCCAGCGCAGTAATACAATTACTGGTCAACGTATCTCCCGCATAAACAAGGAAACGAATAAGATGTAGCATTACATCCACGGAGTAACATTAAAGAAAGTCGTAATCTTTAGAATTGATATGCAGGTAAAGCAATCAATAAGCATAGGAACTTGGAACTTGTATAACCAAGAACGTAAGTAATGACTTTCACACGAAATTAAACAGAAAGTAATTGGATCGGTTTTGCGGAATAATAGTCTAAATGTTTTCCCAAGAGAAAGACGATTTGAGATGTAATCTTTTACACAATGAATACGGTAACAGATGAAAAATACACATTAATTTAAGAGGTCGCTTTCGGGATTGAGACTCTTCAGAAAATTACGTGTGATAAATTTAACGGCGCTACGATTGATTGGAATCACTGTTGGCACACACGATTCTTCAAACAGCTTCCCACAGATACGACGAGCAATTAACGTTCCACACCAATCTGAATCCACTACTTTGACATTTGTCACAGAAACAGACAGCTCTTCACCAGTTCTGTCCCACAAATCAAGCATCACAATTGCATTTAAAGAAAATCAAATTAAGAATGCTTAAAGCGCCTACAGGTCACCTGTCGACCCCTATCAATGACAAGCAGGGTCACTGCCAGATCTCAACTTTGAAATTTTTACTGTTAAAAATCGATGAACTTTGCAAAACTCCACTTACACCCCAAAGTGAAAATCCTGAAAGAATCCATGCTACAAGGGACATATCCCACCACGTAACTAACTCTATGCCTTATGGAACTCGCAAGTTCATCGCCGCAGTAACAAACGTTCATCATTGGGTTCTAACCTGGGCAATATCAAGCCAGTTTTCATCACGAACACCTAATCCTGTTCATGGAGCCCCCTGAAGCAGTCCCAGCGCGGAAATCCGAATGAGGGACTAGTTTACCTCCGGAATATTTTACCCCAGGAGAATCCATGAACCATCTGTTACTATTTCTTGACGTTTTAGCGATGTAGAGTTGTCAGCTCTACGACCTCGCAGTAAAGGCAGACATTCAATATGTCGTCCTCTGTCCATCTCTGAGCCTTGCCGGTCATTCATCTTCAGCCTCACAGTGACAATGGTGATGCTGCTTCCCCTCACCATGATATTTTTGTTCGGGGTTATCTTCTCCTAGCCTTTGTAGATCCCTCTACTAATTGCAAGGCAGCAGTACTGGTTTTGGTCCGCCCCGGAATATTTCCGGTACCCACCATATCTGGTCGGCATTCCCCTATCTGCCACCTGGGGAGGCGCCTAGTGGGAGACCAGTAACTCCAACCCGGATATCCCACCACGTGCCTTCTTAAAACCCCAACATGCGCGTTTTATCAAGGAAATGGCAAATTGTTAATTACCAAAAGTACAGAAGCTTCCTCACACCAAAATAATTAGCCTTGCACTGTCAAAAATTTACGACATTAGTGTGCCTTTAATCCAAATTCGAACAGAAACTCTGAAACAAAAAGTAGACACCAACATGCAGTGTTAATAAATTTATTAATTTAACAATACTTGACCTTCATTCTATTCTATTTCACTTAACGTCAACTGACCTACACATTACTGCTTTTATGTCGGTCTGCGTTGTTTATAAATAAAAACATGAGTCCAGTGGTGCCAACCAAGTATTTTTGTCGCTAACCATCGCTAGCTAAAGCTTTAAATTCCTATTTCGTGCTAGCGCCAAATTTAACGCCTTTTCATAATCGCTTACAATGGCCACCTTTGCTTCAGAGAATTTCTAGGAATGCACTACTTCCTTTGAGGAATCCCTCGCGCAGTCATTGCACATTTTTGGATAGAGCAGGTCTTTGAGGATACCATGCCGTCTTAGTTGTACTTTTAAATGTTTTGGAAATATCAAGCTCTACAGCTCATTTTCCCACGCTTTCGGCAGCCCATGGCGCTGAAACGAAGCATTTGTGCACTCTCGATATGTATAGCGAGTACAGCAAAAATGTCAGTTTAGTGCATTTTTAGCGACTTTCAATTCTATTTAGCGCATTCTAGCGGCGTTTTGCTGCTGCTGTGGCGCGTTTCAGCTCTGTTGTTGGCAACTTTAATCACTACGTAAGTCAGAGAAGCTTAGTTATAATAAACGTTGTTGGAGTCAAGCAATGTTGCCAACCGTACAAACTTGATTGTTCAAATACGATAATTTTCAGTACCATACAATGTACGATCATACTACCGGAACGTACGCAAAATGTACGATCCTGGTTGAAATGAGAGATATCTTTACACCAAAATCCTAGGATTGATAGACGCAAGAAATTCACTGAATAATATGCACAGGTTTGAGAAAGTGCATATACATATAGATTGCTTGTTAAAGTTGAAAATGCGCATTCTTCTTGCACCGCAACTAGGAGGGCAGGCAGATTTTTATTTTTAGTAGTCGAGTAAAATAGTATTTGAATTATTTATTTATTTATTAATATAAATTATCATCCTGTTCATACTTCTATCACTATAATTGATTAACGTTTAAGAATTTATTCAACGCCTGTATTTTTTCTTGTTTTCAGCACCCTTAACGACTGTGTCAAAATAGTTATTCGTTTTTAGCAGTTCAACGGTATTCTTGCTAAAGGAGGTGGAGAAGGAAGCCCGTACGATCCAAATGAGACAGGCGTACGATTCTCTTTCGTTGACTGATTGGCAACATTGGAGTCAAGTCAAGCAATAGTTGACTCTTTGTTTATGGTGGTGGAAGCATAATAAAAGCTGCTAAACTCAAACTCGCCTGGATAATAAACATGGTCATTCAATTATTGGTTTCTGAGAGAATTCGTCCTTCTCTCAAGCTTTTTCAACAGCGCTTATTTACAGAACGGTGCTGCTATAGTTTTAGCAAGTGGTTCTCTGGCGACGTAAAACTATAACTGCACGTACAGAACTAATGTACTATAATCACAACAAACAAGAGTTTGCACAATTTATTTGTTATTTTAGGTAAAGTGCCTTTTAATTACTGTACATTGTTGTTCGAATTTTTTGTTAAATGTTTTCTGTTCTAAAATAGTTAAATATTATACCTTGTACTGCTAGACTATTTTATTGTGTACTTTTAAGTTTTCTTGCATGTCATTCTAGTCTTACAATTTCCTTTTGAATACGTTCAGATCAACTTTCAAGGTTGTTCATTGTTATCCTCAATTTAAATTGTCATAAAATTTTGTTTTGACTAACCTGACTTATTTAACCTTGTACTGCTAGACTCAGTTACGATGAGTAATACTTGTTTGTAGTTCTTTTTCTGTAATTCTACAATTATAGTTTAATTTTGTAAACGTTACCGTCAGAAATAAAAGAATTAAAGCAACAGATTGGAAACAGGAAAGCTGCTTCTGACACCGTACCATGAATGAAAGAGCACATTAGATTTATCCTTCCACCATATCAAATATCGGGAGGAGCAATGGTAGTTTTTAGGCGTACCGATTCGCGTATAAATAAAAGGTGAGTCGCGTAGAGTTGGAAGACGAACTGAAGGAGTAAGACTCCTTGATTGTGGAGATGGGCAATGGAACAATATAACTACTGTCATTTTTGGTTAAATTGTTATAAGTTGTCGCACTGGTTAAAACTGTTTCTTCTGAAAATAAATATTGAGTTCGGTATACGGCATTCAACCGCGGAAGGTGTGCACGGACCGATCCGCAGTAGCTCAGTGGTAGAGCGTTAGCGTAGCTTTCGGTTGGTGCTCAGCGACCGACCATCATAACAGATTTTTCCTGTCACTAGGCAAATGCTGTGATGGCACCTTCAACATAGGCCCTGACCAACATCTTCCAGAATTCTTGCCCGGCCTAAACCTCTGATGCTTAAAGGCCATAAATAAAATTCAGTTCAATTCAAAGCAAACGACCTGACCTAACCTAACTTAGGTTAGGTTGTTACAATAGGTTATCAGGAAAATTGAAATAACTTTTATCTGGAGAGCCTTAAAGAAAATGGCTGCCATTATCCGAATAAATGCCTAATTAGTTACAGCAGTTTAGATACAAGAGCCAAAATTGTTATCTTGGTTTTCAAATCAATATTCTTGTTTCTACCAAGCACCGATAATAAATGTTACGAGTATGAGTCTGCAGGTGTTAGTTTTTTTTTCCTCCTGTTTCAACAAGAGTACGCGGCACGAAATTACAAGATCGTTTAGATTTTGGGATTGGAGAGGTAAGGTGGATGTCTTACGACCTGATCGCCATAGCGTAATGTTCAGCGCCCCGCTACGCACTCTATATCCGTTTTTTTTTTTTTATAACTGCCTCTTTTTGCATTTTAAACTGTTTACACTACTCTCGGAAACAATTAGGGTAGAAAATCAGGTTAGATCTTTTCTTTGTACCCATTTTTCAATATTGTACATATTCTACTAACCAATGCATATATGTTTAGAAAGTCTTTAGATTCTTTTCGTGCGATGCAAACATAAACATCACATTTAAGGCAAATTGGGGAGGGGCAAGTTCAGTCCCTATTCTCATATCGGGGATGTTACTGCGGCGATTTGGACGTGAAGTTTTGTTTGCTATCTTGGTTGCCAAGCCGATATTCTTGTTACTATCACGAGCTAAGCTTGCAGGTGTTACTTGTTATTTTTGCCTTTTTCTCAAGAGTACGCGACAGGCAATTCGAAATGACGAGAGTAGCCAATTGTTAATTTTGGGGTTTGGAGAGGGCAAGGTGTGCTGGGTAGTGATGCCAACTTGGAAAAGTGAAAAGTCTGGACACTTCCGATACAGAAAGGCTATACGCAGGGATTGAGCTACAGCCGGGAGGGGACTGGGGGCACTACCGAAAATCTATTTTAGCCCCCTTGTGACCCCAGTTTTATCACTATTTATTTTATACATGTCCTACATGCGTCAGCCTGAGCCGTAGATGCCTAAAGGCCATAAATGATGTCAGTTTCTCCGCGGACTTTTTCAAATGAAGTAGTGTAGTCCGCCCCCCTTCTTTTTATTTTGTCGCCGTCACTGCATGTACGACTTCGAATGGACAGAGAAAGAAAACCACAAATGAAAAATGCGTTTGAATTATTAAGGGGCTTCAGTACCTGCACTGCGTGTGTGTGAGAGTTTTCATATTTTTAAAGATAGTGGACAAATGACCAAAGCAATAATATTTTGGAAAGCGGTTCCAATAATACTTGTCAATGTGTATCAAATGAACTACCAGAGATTTTAGCTGGGAAATTAGATTACCCATCAAACACACACAGAGACACCTAGCGAAGTACTGAGGCCCTTTAAATACATTTTACATACACTAAGAGAGAGGAAAGAAACTTTAAATAGGTCTGTTATAATTAAAGAAAGACGGTAACTTGTTCATAAAATACCCTAGGAAATAAACTATGTATTTTGAAAGATACCGGTATAACCAATACAAGAAAAATGAAACGGACCGGGCCAAAGTTTCCTAAAGACCATATATAAGTTCAAATGTAAAGAAAAATGAAAAGTTATCCCGAAATTTCATTTTTCTATAACTAGTGGGTAGTAAAATATAAAAGTGTAGGTACATTTAGGTGCCCCGCCAAAGTCTCCAACAGTTATAATTTGAACTGCTCTACGAAGTCCTAAGGGTAGTGCATGACTTGCTTGTATACGCCTTACGCACGTGTATAAGGTTATACTTTTTGCTATATATTTGTCTAACATTTAATACTTCACACATGACTGGCCAAGTGGCCGAGAAGTTAGCTCGCTCGCTTTCTGCACGCATGGTCACGGGTGCAATACCCGGGCTCCATTGAATTGAGTGGTTCGGAGTCCACTTTACCAAAAACTGTAGGTCCCACTCATCCTTAGAAGTGAACAAGCTCTTTTAGGACGTTAATAAGCATTCAACCAATCACAACTGGCTACAGGTTAGTAAAAATGGTCCTTTTATACTGCTTATAGACAGTTGCGAGTCCTTAGAAGCCATCTCAAAAAATATCAAGGTTGCTTGATTCTGGGGAGAGGTTGAGGACGAGAGAAAACTTCACTGATTGGTTGCGAGCCGTGAAATCACAAAAATTAATCGCGTTCTCTGTCCGTCTGCCGTAAGCAGTGAATAATATGCTTGTTTTTCTATTTATCTATTTTTTTATAATGACAACACAAATGCCTTATTAGATACCTTGATAGCGTAGCTAATAAAAATAGACCGTCTGGCCGTGCCCAAAAAATAAATCTCTGGTACTACAACGTGTAAAGAGGTCATTGAGGTGTCGTTGGAAAGGTGTTGGCTAGACTAGCTCATAGCTTCTTCTTCTTCAGGAATGCAGTTGGTTAGTGCTGCCAACCTACTTTCTATAAAATTCAATATTTCCAATTTCTTTCATTACTTTAGACGTAGCAGCCCCAACTTTGGATGAAACGTTATTGGCATTATAAAAAATAATATGGATGTACTCGTAGTGCTGCCAGCCTATTTTATATAAAATTCATTTTTAATGCTTCCATTGCATTATATAGCAGCACCAAACTTGGCATCAACAATGTTCGACACAGTGGGAAAATACTGTGGATATCCTCTAAATTCCAGTGTTGCCAACGGACTTTAAAATATAATTTTTCAAATTCCTTCCATTAAGTTAAACATTGTAACGCACCAGAAGAGGCGCGTTGGCATATTCAACAGACTATCCAGGTTGGGCGAGATTCAGAAGTGAAGCACCGACATTTCATCAGAACCCACGTTCTTCATCAAATGGGAAACGTCTTTCAAAGGAATGTGTCGAGAGGAAAGTAAAAGGAAAAAAAAAATTGGTTATTAATGACAACGCTAACTCAGGTCATCCAAGATAAAGTGTTAAACCGAGAGAGAGTCCTTGACAACACCCTTAAATCAGAAAGCCAAAGCTCCCCAAAATAAAACTTACTTCATAATACAGGCCATAAGCGAGATTAAACTGTCAGGAAAAATACTGATTCTGATCTTCCTCTGAAAACTTGAACAGCTTTCATAAAACCTGATAGTGTCTGTTGACGATTTTGTAATGATTCAAAATGGAGGCTCTGAGAAGAGCCATTTCCTTTCCATTGGGAAGTTTCCGGGGACCTTGAAAAAGACCGTTTCTGCAATAGATAATGTGTCTCTAAAGAGCCGTTATTCCTTCCCTCCTCCTTTTACATCCGGGCTTGGGACCGGCATTGGCGGAGTTAAAGGGTCTCTTAAAAGAGCCGATTTGTTGTGCATCAACCTCCTGGAAGAATCGAGTGGAAAGAACCCACAAAGTCGCCAATCCCCGGTGAACATTCTCTACCGTGTACCAGTACTTTCATTAGAAGACCTGATGAGAAGAGAAAATGGAATTAAGGAATCAGATTGCTGCTTTAAGAGAGAGATTACTTATTACGAAATTTGCGTTAATAAATTTGAAAAAGCCATTTTGAAGATTGAAGCCTTCACACAGAATTCACAAGTCTCTTTCGGCAGCTACCAGTAAAATTAACTGATCCTTCTAAAACATAGCGAATGGTGTTAAAGAAAAAAGGAAGATGGAATTATTTGCACACACTAAAAAGAAGTACGAAGAACTCATACCAGTCTCTCTTAATTATTTAGACAATCTGTTTAGGTAAAAGAGCAAAAGTGACGAAGAGTCTGATACTATCAAAGAAAATCATACGCATGGAGAGTACCTTTCATTTTCACGGGTTTGCGGAGAAGTTATCTCGCTCCAGGGACCCTCTCACACTCGCTCGGGTTTGCGGAGAAATGGTCTCGCTCCAAGGACCCTCAATCACACAGGTACTCTCCATGTTTCTGCCACTTTGATAAGTCAGTCAACTTCATCGCCTTGTTGCTGTGTTTTTCATCCAAATTCGTGCCGGTTGTTAAATAATCATACAGATCTCCGATGAGCTCTTTGCGTTGCTTCTTTAGGTTGTACAAGCTATCTTCCAGGTTCCTTTTGATCCTTATCGTCTCTTGTGCACTTTCAAGAGGAGGCGTCAATTTAATTGGCATCTTCTGAAGAGGCTTCTTTAAGAAATCGGTGTTCTGAAGTTCAACCTCGTCTTGCAAAATGGCCAGCTCCAGTTCACTGATGCACACTTTCTTGTAGGCAATTTCTCTTTCTGCTCTAGCAATCTTCTTCCTTAAGACCCACTCAAACGCATCAAAACTTCTTGTGTAGTTGCTGGTGGATGGAAGAGGCAGTTCGTTGGGAACCAGCGAGTTTGTGGACTCCTACAGGATCCTTCCATTCGGTTTTTGCCTCGTTTGAACCTGCTCTCCAATAGTGAGCGGCTTAGCTTCGCGCCGCGTTTTTTTTTTATCTTGTTTAGTCGCCATCTTTTTATTCAAAATAGAAAAATGGCGTCTTTTGAGAGTAGCATAAAATTCTACTCTGCCGAGGAAACCACTAATTGTTTGGATGGTAATGTGTTGCATTGTTGACAGTGGTTCTCTGTGGAACCTTCAAGTAAATCATTTTATATAAAATTATTGTTACCAATAATGGTTATAATTATAAAAGTTTTTGCTTTCTTGTTTTGTGTTACAAGTATGAAACCTAATTTAACTACGGTTATTAATTTCCCAGTATAATTCCGAATGCACTACTGGTGCCTCATAGACTCTGTTAATGTGGAAAATTTGTGAAGAAATTTAAGAAGCCGGATGAGAAAACACAGAGGTTCTTCGTTTCATTAGTAGTTTCCTTGCAATTTAGGTAAAAATAGTATAACCTTCCTGCTTCATTTAGCATGTTTAGACGTACTTAGACGTGTTTAAAAATGTTTAGTATGGTTCGTATAATATTACACGTATTAGATTGATATTATTATTGCTCAGGACCCATTACTGAGGAAGCTCGAAGTCGGCAATAGATTATATGGCAATATGTTATCCTGAGCAAGTCGCTAAATTTGGCAAACTTCCTGTCCATGGCATCTCCCGTCACGATTTAATTTATATTATGTATTCACTTAAGCCCCCAAGAAGTAAAAAGAAAATTATCGAAATGTTAGAAATATAAATTTAAATACAGATGCCATTCATATACCTTAGGATTTGGTAACAGTCAATAGGCCGGTGGATGACAATTAAATGTTCTAAATTCGCAAATATTTTATTTGCCCCTGAAAGTCAAAAGAGTCAAACACAATTCAAATCCTTGGATGACAGATTCTATACAACTGAGATTGGAGAGAGATACAGCTTACAATAAATAAATGAAGGAAGTAAATGTTGAACCAGAAACCTGTCAGGAGTCTTTCATGATACATAAAAGACTTAGAAACCAATGTACCCAAGCTATACGGCGGCAAAATAAGCAAACATATTTTGAATATTGATGATTTTAGAGATGGCAGACAGCTATGGAGGAAACTAAAAAGTTTGGGTATAAATATAAAGAATAAGACGGAATTTATTTCCGAAGATCGCAATATTTTGAATGAGTTCTTTTCCGAACTCCCTAGTTGGATTGATAAGACACTGAAACAGGAACCTATTCGGAAACTTCCTAACAGTGGTAAAAATAAAAATAAAACATTGTATTTCTCTTGTGTTTCCCCAATAGAGATACATCAGGCTATCAAAAAGGTAAAAAGTTGTGCTGTAGTCTTAGATTGCTTATCAATAGAATGATCATGACACATGTCATAAATGCGTTAACAACAATAATAAATCAGTCCATTCTAACAGGTATATTTCCATCAGTGTGGAAACAAGCTTACATTCGGCCAATACCGAAGAAAAACATGGCATCAGGACCTGGCGAATATCGCCCATTAGCATCCTATCATCTCTTTCCAAAATACTGGAAAGTATTGTACACCAACAAGTCACAAAGCACATATCTCAAAACAAATTCTTCATTGAGAAACAATCAGACTTTAGGAAAGATCACACAGTACAGTGATGGTACTTATCAAAATCACTGATGACATCCGAAAAGCCTTCGATAATCTACAAGTAGCTATCTAGATTTTTAGTAAAATTTTTCAGTCTGTAAATTCAGAAAACAATGGTTTGTCTCTAAATCCAAACAAATCCCAGTGTATAATAATAGGTTCTTCAAATATATTACCAAAGTTTACATTAGGAACGAGGAAATAAAAAGAAAAGATAAAGTCAGCAGTATTATTATTGACGAAACTTTATCATGGTCAGAACATGTTAAACTAATATCCAAAAGAGTGCATATGAAATTGCACACACTCAATCTTTTGGAAAACTTTCTTCCACAACGAGTTAAAATCACCTTGATACAGTATCTCATATTTCCGATCTTTGATTATTGTGACGTAGTCTATAATGATCTGTAGCAAACAAGTAATACAAAATAGATATGTTTGATTCATCTTGAATGATAAACGATATGACTATGTATCATGCAGGTACTCTCCACTGACATGGCTACAACTGAAAAACGTTTCATCTTCTAATGCAGTTCTACAAGGCTGTAACTCTCCTGCACACCTGGCCTCTATGCTGGAATCGGTGCACCTCACTCACAATATGAACACACGCTCGAAAATCAATGCCACCCTGCGAATACCAAAGTACAGATCTCAGACCTATTCTAAATCTTTTGCGGTGTTCGGAATCAAGCAGTGGAATAATCTTCCTTCGGCAGTTCGCACAGCTAGCCCCCTAAACAGCTTTCGAAATAAGCTTTATTGTCACTCTGTCGCTTACTCATAGCAGTGTAAAAGAACTTTAAATTTCAGTGAAAGGATTTTTTTTGCTCCATACTCGTGCTTCAATTTGCATCTTCGTTTCAAATGAGTTACATTTAATATGTAATACTATCATTATAATTGTATTCTTGTATTAGTTGATGGTTATTGTGTGTGTATATTGTGTCTATATCAGTGTTACCAGGTACCTGGAAAAACCTGAAGAAACTGGAAAAGTCAGGGAATATAATTTTGGTCAGGGAAAACCTGGAAAAGTCAGGGAATTTAGTTGTTAATAGTACAAAAGATCAATAACGGTATTATTTTTACTTTATGCTTTTGACCATGCAAAGCGTTGTGAGTATACTTTTCTTTTACGACTAAACTCTAGCATGAAGGACTATAAGAACTTTAGGCGACCAACTGAACTTGGTTGTACCAGCCTTACTTTTTTGTGAACTTAGTGACAGTATTAATTCTAACCCCCTATGCTGTTAATACTTTCAATCTCTACTTGATTATTATGAGTGAAGGAGGGGGGAAGATTGGGTAGATAATAGAGGGACTTAGATCAAAGAAATTTAAAAAACTTTTTTTTTCTCTCAGATTTCATGTTACAGTATGTTTCAAAACTTGGTTTTGAATATTTTTAAGGTAACATTATTTTTTGAAGTTTTATTTCTTTTTTCTTCTTTCAGTTTTGTTCATGTGTTTTCAAATAAATAAATAAATGTCAGAAAAATACACAAAGACAGGTGATGGATGTTGTGGTGGGCCTTTCTGTGTATTTTTTTTTTTCATAGGACTTTTGCTAACAAAGAATTCCTAATCGTGGAAGCTAAAATATACACTAGAAACTCAAGAAATTCAACCTGGAAAATGTGCTGTACAGACCTGGAAAAGTCAGGGAAAATGAAAATAGAAAATCCCTGGTAACCCTGTTTCCAGGACCTTCCAAAGCCTATTAACTGAGCTACGGCCGCTCGGCAAAATGAACTGTGCATCTCTACATTTTTTTTTTATTTGATGCACCGTAATGTCACCAGATTCCATGACAGTCGACAGTGGATTTCCTGCGCATTAAGTTAATTGCGGAAGCTGTGTGTTTGCATATAATATTCTATAAGATGCATATGGATGTGACCGTTGGTCAGTTCTAGTTCGGGAGGTCGTTGTATGATCTCAAACAGTAAATACTAAAGGAATTGTAACTTACATTATAGTGATGATAGTTTATGTTCTGCCCACAGCTAGGTCTAGGTTCTAAAGCGAATTTTTGTACCCCGAGGAAAAATTGTCTATACTTTAAATTATATTTAAGGAAATTGAAAATGCGCGTTGTTCACAAGATATTTATATTTAAAGAATTTGTGCGTAATTTTGAAAAAAAAAAAAAAAAAAAACTGTGTAGTCGTATTCTAGAAGTAATGTATCGAGTTTGAACATGATATTCCCGGTGAAATGTTCATATAGGTTCTCTTTATGTTTTCAGGTTGGATACCCTGGAACAAATATAAGATAGGGTTCAGAAGATAGTGTCGACTCTAGTTGTTATAAATGAGAATTATAACACTTTGGACGATTTCGATTAACATAATCCGATATTTTGTTTCTCCAAGTCTTACTTAAGAACGTAGGAAATAGGATGATAGGACAGCAGAAAACAAAAGGCGAAGTTGGAATGGGATCCTTTACAGAAGGAAATAATCAAGATAGTTGTTTGCACTCGGTCATCATGGGAACCTAGTGCAAGTCAAGTAAAATCAGAGACATATATTTGCGAGAAGAAGCCAAGTGTTTTATGGTGACACCATCTCGTGTAAAACTTGAACCAATACAAAATGCACAGTGCGAAATAAGGTGTTCTGAGGGAAATAAAACTGATTTCAAGAAAACACTCAATCAGTTTAAGGTTCGGCCCAAGATGAAACAGGAAGAAGGAATTGATGCTTTGTGGAGTATACTCAAAAGATACACTGAATTATTAGACAGGAGTAGAATTGTCTCTTCAAAACTGTGAGTTCCATGAACCCTCGCAAAACTAGGTCAGTGACATTATTGAAGAAAATATTTGGGAAATCTTTGGGTGTGAAATACACAGAAGTTTAAAATACACTGTGAGTCCTTCTAATTACACTGAAGTTACTGCTGAAGCTACACGCTACGCATTCTCGCTACGCGCAAGAGGACACTTAATGATACGTATGCCAACTTTGAATCTGAGAGAAGCAAATCAGTAGTCAATATAAAAATGGAGTCAAATGATATAAACGAGATAGCTAATGAGTTACTGAATTTGCTGGCCGCAGATGAGCCGAAGGACGATCCAACAGTGATTGATGATGTAGTGAATACTCTTCAGGAGGCGCTGAAGTCACTATCAGGACAACAATCGATAAAACAAGAGAGAAACAGCGAAGATAGTTCCGTGATATTTATAAAGCAGGAAGTCGGAAGGGATTCTGTTACATTAACGACGACTTTACAAAGTTCTAGTACTTCAGAAGAGGGCAGTGGAAATCTTGGAAATAATTCATCGACCAGTGAAATAGACGATAAAACTCCCATGACATATAACGATACTGCAATAAATGCCAGTGTCGAAAGTAAAGATAGTGGTAACGTTTGTGATTCTTCGACAAAGTTAGGTGCTAATGAATCGATTACGAGTTGCGGAGTGCAACAAACTGCAAACCGAACAAGATCGTCTACAAACGCCGGTACGTTATTTCCACCTTCCACATTATTTTCCAACAAACGGCGAGAAAATGTTAACAAGGCAATAAATTCTGTAATATTAGGAGCAGGACGGTGTGTGCCTAGGACAGAATCGGATGTGGTTGATATCCAAGCGATAGCTCCAGATGAGAGGTAAGTGTGAGGTTTCGTTTATATATATAAAAGAAAAACTAAGGTTAATAAAAATCGGAATACTTACTCGTGATAGTTCTTGTAGAAGTCGCTTAAAAACACACACATACATACACAAACAAAAAAAGAACTTTTCCTAATTTTCCAACTTTCTTTCATCTTCAAGCTCATAGAAACAAAGAACAGATACATGCATACAGGCAAATGAATAAGGCGATAGTGGGGCACGCAGCGGTCAATCTTAGAACAGTTGAGTAGCATATTACGTGTAAGTTTCAGGATGGGATCAAATGAAGATATGTGTTGAAAATGCTGTGTAAATATGAAAAATGGGGTGGGGACAGAAGGAGAAAGATGGAGGGTTTAAGGGTATTGGAGATGTAGGCCAGGTTTTATTTTCGCGCTCAAATCGTAAATGAAGGTTCCCTCCCACAGGCGCCGTGTTGGAGTGCTGTACGTAGGAGGCTGAATGTGTATTATAGCAACACGGAAGGAGAGATTAAAATTGGTGTTGTGTGACAGGATGTGTAAGAAGACTGGAGCATCAGATTTGCTGACGGTGCACAAGTGGTGATGGTTATTAATTCGAATATTCAAGGCTCTACCTGTTTCCTCCACATAAAAGACGTGACACAATTTGCAGGTTAGGGTATATATATCTGGTGTAGTAAAAAGTAATCCATTATTTTTGCATGACATTGAAGGCTTGACTTACCATAGTTAGAATGATCCGATTTAGGTCACATATGCGCCGTTTTGTTCGATAACGTGTTGCCATTTGGAAGGTAATATCATGATGCCTGTCTCATAGAAGCCCTTGTCCCTATTGGCAAAAAAATTGAGACAGTCGATTTTCACAAGCCTCTTTTGAAGCGAATTTTTCACCAGCAAACGTGTTCGCCATGGACAGGAACAGATGGTAATCACTCGGTGCCAGGTCCGGACTATAAGGTGGATGCGTAAGAACCTCCCAACCAAGCTCCTGGAGCTTCTGGCGAGTCACTATCGATGTGTGTGTCCTGGTGGAACACAATGCCTCTCCTATTGGCCAAAGCTGGGCGCTTCTGGGCGATTGCTGCCTTCAGACGGTCCAATTGTTGACAGTATAGTTCCGAGTTAAGGGTTTAGCCGTAGGGGAGCAGCTCATAGTAGATAATTCCCTGCCAATCCCACCAAACACACAGCAAAACCTTCCTGGCCGTCAATCCTGGCTTGGGCACCGTTTGCGCCGGTGCACCGCGCTTCGACCACGACCGTTTTCGCGTAACGTTGTCGTAAGTGATCCACTTTTCATCACCAGTCACCAACCGCTTCAGAAATGGGTCGCTTTTGTTGCGATTCAGCAGCGATTCGCAGATGGAAATTCGGTCAATGAGTTTTTTTTCGTTAACTCGTGTGGCACCCATACATCAAGCTTCTTTTTGTATCCAGCCTTATGCAAATGGTTCCACACGTTTTTTTGTGCAATGTTTAGCTCTTGGGCAATCGAAACAGTGCTTACATGACGGTCGGACGCGACAATGTCCATGATTTTATCGACATTTTCGACACTTGGCCTTCCAGTGCGTGGTACATCTTTGACGTCAAAATTACCGGAACGGAATCGACGAAACCAAAATTGCGCGTGATTGGCTGTTACAGTATCAGGACCATAAACACTATTCACATTTGCAGCCACCTGGCTTGCGTTTTCGCCTTTATGGAAGAAAAACTGTAAAATATAGCGTATTTTCTCTTTGCTAGTGTCCATTTTGACGCGCGCTCACACAACGCTGAGTCAACTCATCACAACTATCTGAACAGTGTTTGTAGTACGCAATCTCATCGTTTGAACGCCATCTCGTTGAACCCGATCGGACTTATACAACGCGAGCTACAGATCACTGAAGCCATCTATTGGCAAAATAATGGATTACTTTTTACTACACCAGATATTACGTTGGAGGTATGGCATATACCCTTGGGACTTAGGGTGTATTTGTCACTAGCAGTATTGATGCTCATGGGAGAAGTAATGGAGATGTAGCAGGTTCTACATATGGGTCTCTTGCATAAGTGGGCTCCGATTGGGGATGGTAGCGGGGAAGGATTTGTACGGGCCAGAATGTTTCTCAGATTAGGGGGGTGGGGTGCTAAAAACCTAATCTAGGTTTGGTGGGAAATACTGATCTTGTATCTGGGTCGGATTGGAGAATGTGGATTTGTGAGTGTAGAATTTGTTTGATCTTGGTTACTTCAAGGAGGTTGCTGAAGCGTATGAAGTTCTTAGTGGTAAGAAGAAGAGGGACATTTACGACCAGTATGGAGAGGAAGGTTTGGAAGGTGGTATTCGTGGTAGTGGATCGGAAACCAACTCCTTCACGTACACATTCCACGGTGGTCCTAGAGCCACATTCGCACAGCTTTTTGGATCAGCGAGTTCGTTCCAAAGCTTTTTCCACTTGGGTGGCAACCGAATGTTTTTCCATGACGATGAGATGGATATTGATGATCCTTTCGTGCCTCTTGGTATGAGCAATGGACGTCCAGGTGCTGGTGCTTTTAGATCTTACTCTTTCAATTTCCATTTGTGCTGTAATTAACGTCTTCACATTTTTTTGGACCAAATTCGTATTTCCTTCCTAACTTTTGACACCATATCCTTCATCTTTAAATTTTGGAGCCCTTTTGGTACCTGCGATGAACTACCTCTGCGTACCAAAGATTTAAAATTCCTTATCGACACAACGATCTTACTAAGTGTAGTATTTTCCCACCAAATATATCACTATTTCTTAAAAAATCTCCTCTAAGCTCGAATCCTGTAAACTTCAATGCCGAAAATATGTTAGCTCTTATTTTATTGAGTTAGTCTGAAATGGCCTAAATCTATACTTGAGATTTGATTTCAACTACAGCTAACATATTTGAATGAAGAAATCAAGTTTTCATACAGTCCTGTATTCTCAAATATTAGCACAAATCGGTTAGATTCTACTTTTAGTATAAGCATCCAATATTGTTAGATCGTGCAAATCATGACATATCTCATATAATCCAATAAATGTTGGTCACTCATCTATTTGTCATGCACTAGTTACATACACATTTATACTTCATGCATGGATTGTACCACAGAGTTATTATCCATTAAATATTAAGCTGTCCGTAATCATCCAATGATTAGTATCCAATTCCTAGATAATTGCGGTTTCAATTTAACATCGCTGTCTCAGACAAAGTAAGGAAAACATACTACTTGAATATACGATGTGTAAGTTAAATCCTCTCACCTTACTCATATCCAATGAATCTTACCTCACTATACTTCCATTTAGAAGATATTGCTGGGAATAACCATTAAATGGAAGTATAGTGAGGTAAGATTCATTGGATATGAGTAAGGTGAGAGGATTTAACTTACACATCGTATATTCAAGTAGTATGTTTTCCTTACTTTGTCTGAGACAGCGATGTTAAATTGAAACCGCAATTATCTAGGTAGCAATTAGATAGGTAGCTTCAATTGACTATAGAGCAGTGGTTCTCAACCGATGTGCCGCAAGATTTGCTAGGTTTGCCGCGAAGCTTCTGAGACTTGTGATTTTGCTGGTACAGTATCTAATTTAAATAATTTCACCCAATATTCATTTTGAAAATGGAACAAGAACAATATTCATGTGTTTAAACATATGTATTTTGCAGAGAAATTTTTGGGTAATGAAACCTTAACTTATAGCGTAAATGGAATTGATTTTTAAAGAGAAAAAAAAAATATTAGTGACCAACTCTTCCGTGTTGTTGCTCGTACGTTAGTGTGCCGCAGGAACGCACTACGAACGAAAGCTGCTTGAGAACCATTGCTGTAGGGAGTCCTGGGGGCGTTGGTTTAAGTTTCAGTAGTAGCAGTAGTGGTAGAATTCAGGCGCTTTCCTCTGAGGGAAAGGATCAGTTTCTTGGTGTGGTATGGATGGGAACTTGAGTAATGCGCATTCAGAAATTTATGAAAAGCTTGATAGTTTTGTTTACATAATGTGTTTCGATAATTTCAGTTAGGAATAACGTAAAGAAAATCTCGAGTTAATTGGTTTTATCAAGTTTCTTCTTTTGGCTTCGAAAATGAATCAAATCAGACCCTCCTGCAAAGATTTGCTTTCTGTTTTAGTTTGATTTCTTTTTACACTTATTGCACAGGATTCTTTTTTCTTTGGGTAAACAGATGGTGAAAAGAAAAATTAAAAATATGTGATTGAACCCTAACTTGTAAAAGAGAAATTACGTTTGTTCAATGTTCAAGAATTCCGCAAGACTTTCGTGTTGTTTTGAATATAATACGAGGGAGGATAAGATTTTCGGGATAACCAGGCCAAGGAGTTGCACATATGAACTGAAGAACGAAACAGTATCGAACTATAGTCGTGTCATCTTATGGTAGCGATGTGTAGTATAACCCGTTCCAATTTTGACCGTTGTTACTTAAACCAGAACCAGTAGTAGGAGTACTGTTTGTGCTTGAAGTTATTGGAGAGACATTTAGATTATTTCTGTACAATCCACTAACAAACAATAATGTCACCACCATAACGTTTCTCTAAATCCATTATAAACTGATATTGCCTGGGTAGACTGTGCTGCCATTTTTTTGAGGGTAGTAAGTCAAGTACGTAATTTACATCGCGATCGCTAGGTGTCAGAACTATGCAGTGATCGCTCTTAGTTCAAACTAGTTTCACAAATGCATCTTGGTACTCATTTATAATACCTCTTCCTTCAAGGTAATATTATCAAGTACAAGTTGGATTTTATTTGAAACTAGGTAGCAGAGTTTTATATGAAGCGAATGTTTTATAAATGGGTCGTATTAGCTATACAAACTACATTATGACTTGTTCATTGTTCCTTTAAGAAATATAAAAATAATATAATTATGTGCATTGAATTCGAACTTCTTTTCAGGTTTTTATAAGTGAAAAGAAAAAGTTCTCGATCGCAGACATGCTCTGTTACATAATCAAATATGTTATGCTAAATAAAATAGTACTGTTTTGGTTTCACATTTCCTAATAAAATATCATAAAAATCCATCAATAATATTTGTGCAGGAAGTAACAGGAAAGGTTTAATGCAATAACGAATTCGAGATCTTAAAATCGTGAATTAGAATATTTCGTGGGATCAAGCTACAGTGCGCGAATATACAACGTGAACAGTAAAATAAATGGAGAAAAATATCTTTTAGGATTAAGAGAAGTACAGAGTGAATATATTTATTTTCTCCTTTAATATAAACCGTTTATGATGATGATTAGAGATAATATGGGTAACTTCATGTGGTATGTTTTGGTAAGGAAATGAAATGGAGAATGAAAATAATAATAAATATTGTTCTATTTTCTGATATTTTCACCCTCAATTTTACAAGGTAACCACAAAAGTTCTTGCCGTTTTTACGTTGCATGGGAAGACGTGACCACTCATACGGAAATAAATGCCTCATGTGCTGGAAAAGCCATCGGGGTAGGAGTGTGAACATTGACCGTGACCAAGAAAGCTGTTTTGTGCAGTCATAGCTGGAGTACTGGTGAAGACAAATAGGTGAGCTTGTCCGCAGTCAAATCAAGTCACGGAATACGGGGATATTGCTGTTAATGAACGCACCAACAGACATTGGTTCCAGAAATTCAGGTTGGGAGATTGGTCCCTGTGGGATGAACCCCTCAATGGACTCCAACAGACCCTGAATAACGATTGCCTGAAGACGGTGATAGAGCAGAACAGCAGTCAAACGTGTGTTGAGCTTACCGAACGCTTCCAAGTTTCTGATGAACAACAAGGACCAATGAGTGATAACCTGGTTGTCGTTGCTTTCTCGGCTACGAATCACATTCATATTCGATCGAGAGCTCACCAGTGACCAAAAGTGATTCCTGTACGACACTCCCATGCGTGCCATACATTGGTTGTTACCCTGGGATCCTGTGCCTCACACCACAAGACGGCCTGAACACCCACGCAAGATCATGCACTGTATCTGGTGCACTACGAGCTGCTACCACAGGGCCAAATGATCAGTGCGGACCTGCACTCGCAGCAATTGGAACATGTGTTTCAGGCACTGCAGCAGAAGGAGTCAGTATTGATGAATCACAAGGATGTTTTGTTTCTTGCCGACAGTGTCAGGCTGCATGCGGCGCGGGTGGCCAGGTATACCGTACAGCGACTTGGCTGGGGGACACTGTTCCATTCCTCATACTCCCCGGACTTTGTACCAACGGATTATCACCACTTCCATTCCTTGAACAACCTCCTCCGGACAAATCCTTCGCCAGTGAACTAGCGAGCTACTTTGTTTCCAGGATCCAAGTTTTCGCATAAGGACATTGCGCAGCTGCAGGAACGTTAGAAAAAATTAGTGCATGCCGATGGGGATTACTCTGAGGAATAACGATAACTGGCATATTTGTGAAATTTTTGTGCAACTGCCTTACATTTATGACCTGTAAGTACCGTTTTTCTTCCCTATTTTAATATCTTACAAGAGTCACTGGAAAAATTCCTGCAAAACCTCAACTGCGCCTTTTCCGTCAAATTCACGTGGTCCTTCTCCAGGGAACTCATAACTTTCCTAGATCTGGTTGTCTGGCTCAGAAACAGTCGACTTAAGACAAGCGTCCACATCAAACCTATTAACAGTATGCAATAGCTACCCCTTTGCTGTCCGCAGCTCCCATATCTGTTCCTCTGACTACCTACTTTAAAATTATTTCATTATCCTCTTCTCAGCTTGCACACCTCATCCGCAAACAACTGGACCGTGCCAGAAATCACCCAAACTCCAGTCGGCCTCCCCACGAGCTCCCTCCAAAAGCTTCTTAAACGGGCGCACCCCATACTCACTACATCACCTGAAAGTGAAAGATCTTTCTCCACATACCTCAAATTAGTCTACCGGAAACCTTCGAATCTCAACACGATTCTCACTAGAAATGAGCCAATTCTACCACCTCCCCACAAAGTGCAATCGAGCTCGCTGAAAAAGCTGTCATATTTTTTATCCCAGTTTGACCTTCGAATATCCCACCACTCATAAGATGTACTCTTTCTGACAAAATCCGGCAGTTGCCTATCTTCCAACCTCATTTACCTCCTACTATGTAACCTATGTTCTGCCTTCTACGTTAGCGCTTCTAACAATACGCATCAACAATCATCGCTACTCCTCCAAATCACAACTTCAGCATCACCCCATAGCTGAACACACTTCATATCACAGCTGCACCTTTGACGAAACCTTACGCATCCCTAAAATTCTGAACCCTGACTTACCTGCCACAATTTGAAAGAGATTGGAGCAGACGTACATCTATATCCTCTCCGCCAACCATGAATCCAGTTTTAACAGCATGTAACATTCCAAGTGCATATTTTTCTTCTTATTCCTCTTCTGTGCTTCCTTTTTGCATTCTCACCTTCCGTATCTATTTTCACCATTGTTTTATTTTTATTTTCTTCTTTCTACCTTTATCTCCGTTTTATTGTTATTACTTTCGCCTCCCCTCTGATTCTTTACCCTCTTTCCTTTAGGAAGCCTTTCCCCTTCTAGTAACCTCCACATTTCTTTCTCCAATTGTTTTATTTCTCCGGCCCCTTTAGTCATTTTTCCGCCTCCAGAACCTGGCCACTCAGCTACCCAGCATCTGTAGGTAACATGGTGACTCCTTAGCACCAGTACCGTACCAGTCCTCTCTGTCAATTTTCTCTCCTATCATGTAAAACGGTTTCTGCGAAACGTTGCCGCTTGTAATGTTTGTGTACACCTGTCCTGTTATTTTATAATATAAGTACTCTTCTACGTTTTTACCAAGGTAAATTATAGAAAGTAAGGAATTTACTTACAGCTTATTTGTTCCATAAGAGAATAAACGCACATACGTACACAATATTCACATAGTTTTTCGCGATATTTCGATGTATTACAACCGTCTAGACACGAAACATGCATGGAAGGAGCCCGAAAGAAGTGCCCAAAACGCAGAGAGTTGGCAAAAGTAGAACACCAGGAAAAAGGCCCCAAAGAAAGGGGGTGCGGGAGACGCAGGCGAGAACATTCCGCAGAAAAGCAAAACACAAAACGCTGCTTTAGCGACCTAACGCAACTAGGACCCTAAAATAGTACAAGGCTCAACACAGCTGAGCATTAGTTAACATTAAACACGAAAATTTAGATAAGCTGAACTGATTTGACTATTCCCTAAGATTACTGAAGCTTTTGAATCAAAATATTAAACTTCAACTTCATTCATAACCACTTTCTCACATATGGCTGAATTAACACGTCGCGGACTGAAATGACGGAAGGTTGAGAACCATTCCAGCAATACCACAGTGATGGTAGTTGACATAATGAAATCCTTGATACAAGAAGTAACTTGTAAATATGTAATTTATTTCACTAAAATTTTACAAAAACGCAGTGCAAAAGACTGACTGTTTAACTTCTTGGGTAAAAAAAAAAAGAAAAAAGACGTGTGAAGAAAATCTTTGCACATCAAAACGAATTTCAAGGATGCTGATATTTCACATATTGATCTTGTAGATTATTTTTGATTACAAAAGCACTCTGCTTAAGAACAGAGGCAAGATTTCGCACACTTATTTTCCAAAATAAAAGATTAGGTTATTTCTCAAATGTGGTAAACATACTATACTTTAGCCCAGTTAAACAGAACTTCTACAATTACAAGAGAGTAATATTTCTTTCGACGAACAGATTTATTTACAATATAAGAAATGGGCAGTAATTTACTGTTAATGTTCCAAAATTGTTGTTAAATACATTTGTATATAATTTCCATTTTTTCAAACTTCACACAGCCTAACCACCGTTCAGACAATACAAACATGATACGCTATAGCTGGGTTAGGTGTAAATTCACATGAATTTCAGTAAGCGAAATCGGCTTACGGTCTGCAAAAAGCAGCGAAGGAGATTTGAATCTTTTCTAATTACCGAAATTAACATAGCAAATAGTTAATATCTTACTTTGACAACCGTACTTATGTAGAAAGGTCGTGTAATTTCAAACATATCAATTCCCAAAGAGCAAACAAAAATGCTGAACGGAAAATTAACGTACATTCTAAATGATGGTATCCACTATAGTACAAGGGTAAATATTCAACGCATAGGAATCATTTTCTATTGTGCTCAGATTTAGTTATCTAAATGTAAGTGAACCAGACTTGGAATTTTCGGAAGAGAAAGATTGAATTTTAAGAGGTTAATTACCTGCAAAGTAATTCGGCTCCCAGCGCCTGTCCAATTAAGCAAACATCCTTGCGGTGCACATCACTACACAGAAAAACCACACCAATTTCATATTGAAGAAGGCACTGAACTACGTGCACACACACTGAAAGAGGGTATCAAGCCACACTGAAATTATATTTTTATTTATTTCAGAAAACCAACACTGCACACCACATATACCGCAACAAATCACTTCACACACTGAAGATCGCTACTTCACATAACAATCCCCTGTACGCCTGTTGATATGCTCCTTCCAGTCCACTCCCAGTTCAAGCCAATATGGAGGGTGAGAGATGCAAACTGCAGCAATCAATACACAGCTCCCCTTTTAAGGAAACGGGGGTAATAGCTTCCTAAAAGTTGTTGTAATATACCAATGGTCGCTGCTCTGTATTTATATAAACTTTTTCGACATTGGCTGCATTAAATTTTGGTTTAATATAACTTTCTGAGGCAGCGTAATTTTCGGAGCTTCACCTGCTCGACGACCATATTCCAACTACTGAATGGAAACAGCCAGTAAGAGAAAAGAACCAAACAGAAGGAAGGTCGAAAAAGGGAGGGTGTTTACCACCCGAATTCTGACAAAAATAAAACAACAATCAGATCTTTTTAACCGTTTGTGAAGATTTTCAACGAAAGAAAATTAATTGAAGAAAATGATAGAATAAAATGTGCAAAGAAATACCACGAACTAAATAGAAAAAACAATAAAATACATATCCCGCCAATAAACAATCAAAGGAGTGTTTTATATGGCTAATCTACATACAGATGCTTATCAGAATAATGGAAACACCTGAACGAAAGTGCAACTTACCAGATTAATATGGTGTCGGGCCACCTTTCGCCTTCAGAACAGCCTTGATGCGACGTAGGATGGAGGCATAGAGGTCGTGAATGGTAGTAAGTGGAATATTACACCATTCCTCGTGCAGGGCATCGGCCAGTTCTGTGAGAGAGGATGGAGGTGGAAATCGTCGCCGGAGTCGTGTTTCCAAGATGGACCACAGATGTTCAATTATGTTGAGATCTGGGGATTGGGCGGGCCAGGGGAGGTGTTGAACTTCATCCCGATGTTCCTCAAACCACGCTGCAACAACTCCAGCTGTGTGAATGGGTGCATTATCATCCTGGAATATGGCGTCATTGTCCGGGAACAACATCCGGACCATAGGATGCAAGTGGTCTCCTAAAATTGCGACATAATCGTTGGCAGTGATGCGTCCGCGAAGTGTGACCACAGGACCCAATGAAAACCATGATATTGCGGCCCACAGCATCACCGTGCCGCCGCCATGTTTCACAGTTGGGCGGAGACACTGCAGATCATACGCTTCTTTGGGCGTTCTCCACACATAAACACGGCCCGTGGTTTGGAATAGGGTGAATGGTGACTCATCCGACCATACCACACGTTTCCAGTCGTCAACGGTCCAAGTTGCATGGTCGCGGCACCATTTGCGGCGTGCTAAAGCGTTCTGGTCCCTGATGAGAGGTTTGGCCCGTGCAACACGACCCCGTAAGTTCATGTCATGTAATTCGCGGCGGACTGTGATTGTCGAAACAGGTTGGGGGAGGTGCTGATTGAGTTCCTCCGTCACTTGCGCCGCAGTGGCACGACGGTTCCGCGTGACAATGCGCTTTAATACCCGGCGTGCCCTGTCACTGATGCTTTTCTTCCGCCCACTGTTCCGCTTCCCCGATGTGGTTTTCCCGTGTGTTGTGTAGGCCGTCATCACCTTCGACACTGTCCCTGGCGACACACCTAACACACTAGCCACTGCCGTCACACTCACTCCACATAACCGCGCACCAACAATTTGCCCTCTTTGAAACTCTGAGAGGTCTCCCATTTTACACTACCTCCGTCTGCTGCAGCCACTGCACACTCCTGTTCCACGACGCCTAACGTAGTATGGAGACCGACCTAACACACCACCACCAGCAGTCCGGCGCTGTGGTCGCCACGACACCACTGCCAACCCATACATCTGACGTGTTGCCAACTACAGGTGTTTCCATTATTCTGATAAGCATCTGTATGTCACTGGACAAATAAACTCTTTGTAGAAAGCCGAAGACGAAAACATTGCCTACAAAGTACGAACATAAAAAAAAAGAAGAGACAAAAAAGGAGAGAGGGCAAGATATGTAGCGACCAACCAAAAATGGGTCGTTACAACGTGACAAGCAAATGACATCTTTACAGTTAAACACAGAATTTTCCATTATGAAGAACGATTACAGGTCGTTACTACAAACCCTATAAATTGATACTTTTGTACCAGGAGCCAGTAAATTCCAGTGCTGCAACCTGGAAGCAAGAAAGTCAGCTTTTCCTTTCGGTAAATTAAGGTCTCGCACTAAATCACTAAGTTCTGTCTGGATAGTGAGGTGAGGGGACGTGTCATTTTCAACGATATATTCTGAAGTATCCGATGAGTTGTCCTCGCCATAAAACACATCGCTTTCTACTGAATTTGATGGTGCGGTTGGTACAGAAAACTCTTTCGTATGTGGTACTGTTTTAACTACAGAAGACACATTAGCGTGTTATCCTCTGCTTGTTCTTTGAGAAGTAGCTCTGAACATTTGAAATATCAGTACAAAAAATAGCAGCGTCCTTAGGACGTACCCAACATACGAAACAGCAAATTTCATTCACTCTTCTTTCCCCTTTACTAACTTTGTAAATGTAACTGTGCACGTAACACATGTGTGACGCAAAAGACTGATATAAACACCAACTGGACAATCAAAATACAGTCCGTGCGCTTTCTTCGCAGTGTCTGTTAAATTTCTTCACTGGGTTTTGAGAGTGAACAGACCACAAATGAAACATAAATATCATGTGGAATGATACAACCACGAGAGGTTGATACAGACATGATACCGATTTTCGTACACAGCAACAAAATACACATCCTAACACAACTTCACACGTCTCAGGTGAACAAGAAACTAAAGTAGTATACGTCTGCATTGTTACCAGTTTAGAACGAGAAAATTTCCCTTTACCGGATATGACGCCACACATGTATCTCTGAACTGGTACATGTAGGCTGAAAGCTGATTACATATTTGAAATCAGCATACCGAAAGTAGTAAAGAACACATGTTTGTTACTCTGATGCAAAATGGCTGTTGAACAGTGATTCGTTGTATCGAAATGACTTCTGAAATTGAGCAATACTGAAGGAGACATTTGGGGAAAAGTCGGAACACTGGGACAGTTGGTGAAAAAACGGGACGAATGGAAACCTTACGTTCAACGCCCCTCCCGATCGTAATGCAGTAAATGATTCCTTTGTTCTCTTTTCTGGGCCATACTTTAGGACAAACTCAAGAGAGGTACCAATGCGCCTTTATATGCTATGTTCAAGGGAGCAAATTCATTGTGCAGGTCTTTTTTGTGAGAAAAATTATAAAATATAATGAACCTAGAAATTTGCACCTTATATGTAGTGTAAAGGTTACATCCCACCAGGGTTACACTAAATATAAGTGTCTTGAATGCATCTCTTAAAATATTCCCTCTTTCTGTACTTTTTCCAACATGTTTGTTTAATAAACTGATATGATCGTAATCTATGCTTACTTTTCAGTATGTCTTTGGACAACTCCATTTTCTTCTTTTTGTTCTTAACATTTAAAGTAAATTCGTAAACTCTATATGTATATTTCTATCTGTCCTTTGTATTCCTTGCCACAATAATGTTTTATTTCTTCATTCTTTGTAGGGAAAAAGGTCAACACTTTCTCATTGTACCCACAGCAGAAGAAACCAGTCAATTAAAAGTGATGGATGCATCTGGAAAGGATGTAAGTAATGTCAACAGTGAATCTGAAGGCTTCGAGGGAAGTATCTCAAAGAAAATAATTTTCAAAGAAAACGAAGAAACTGAGGATGGAGTGAAACCTTCTGCTGATGATTCGAAGAGCGAAGTGAAACCAATCACGAAACGCAAAAGAAAACGAAGAAAAGTATTCGGAGAGTGTGAACTATGTGGGAAAACTTTTCTTAAAAGATATCTAACAAATCATTTGCGAACACACGATAGTGACCGAAACTTTAAGTGCGAAACATGTTTTAAATGCTTTAAAACTCCTGAAAATGTAAGAATCCATAAGAAAATCCATACGAAAGAATTGGTGTGTCCATTTTGTCAAAAGAAATTTGCGTTTAATTCAAAATTAGAACTTCATATAAAAACACATACAGAGGACTATGCGTACCAATGCCGTTTCTGTGACATAAGATTTTACACAAAGTTTTCGTTAAAAACTCACGAAAATGAGCACACAGGGGAAAAGGTGTATATCTGTGAAATATGCAACGCTCAATATGTATCATATACGAAATTTTATTCTCACAAAACGTCGCACCGTGATATACGCCATCTATGCGATATTTGTGGGAAGAACTTCAATAATAAAAAGCGTCTTCGAGAACATGTGCAATATCATCATAAGGACTCAGCAGCGGACATATTGGCGTTGATCTGTCACGTGTGTGGGAAAAATTTGGCTTCACGGAAAAGTCTCAACGACCATTTGAGAATTCACACGGGGGAACGCCCATATGTGTGTGAAATATGTGGGAAACGCTCCCGCACGGTGAATCTGCATGCTCAGCACGTGGTAATACATACAGGAGAGAAACGTCATGTGTGTAGTATTTGTAACAAGGGTTTTAATCAACGCACACCTCTTGTTGTCCATCAGAGACTTCATCTACGAGAAAAGCCGTACAAGTGCGAATCATGTTTCAAGACTTTTACCACCAATTCTGGTTTAAAAAATCATAAAAAGAAATACCATCCGTAAATTTACGGCCCAATAAAAGACAAAATGATTACGCTTCAACTTTTTTTCTTTCTGTTTCTTGATATGATGTTTTAAGACCAGTGTGTACCATCGAGAACGTAAATATAGCAGTACCATGCATCCGTTAAGAAGATGATAGGAGAGTTATATTGCTAATAGTATTAAGGAAAAGCTCGTGCTGCCATCTGAGGTTCGGAATTGAGAGGCCATTTGATAAAGACATACAATTAATGGTTAGTACAGTGCAATACCCTTAACGATGAGGGCGAAGTATGTATACAGGGTGGACGATTTAACTTGACAATATGAAATATCGCACAAACAATGCATTGTACAAAGATATGTTACAAGCGAAAGTTAATTGACTTGAAGGGGACATATGACAATGTATAAAACGTAGTAATAGGGTAAACAGTGTTGCCAACTTCTATTTTATTTTAATGGAACATACACTATTTTATACCATTAACAGATTTGGTATAAGGAGTGAATGAAAATAAACCAAAGTTGGTTTGTCAGTGTTGCCAACTAAGGGAGCTATGAAGCTCTAAAGTTGAGAAGATAAGAAAAAATGAATTGTATGGGCGGTAACAGCACTATGGCTTACACCCTTCCCGATCTAAAGTTGAGAAATTAAGGTGTCCGTACAGAGAAACGAAGAAATGTACGACCACAACAATACTGCAGAATGAAAGGACGTAATGTAGGGAGTAAACCGTAAAATTCACAGCATCCAGTGAGTAACGGGTTTGACACAGGAGCTATCCAAAAAAAGGGTACATGTTTGAGTAGCCGTAGAAAGAAAAAGTTCCAAACGACGTAATGTGGAAAACGTCACATAAAGTCTCCCTGTAGCTCATCAATCCCGATGGCGTTTGTTTGGAATCGATATCTCTAACCGTTCCCGAGATATAAAAAAATAACAGTTTTGGGGTGGCAACACTGAATAAAATCCTTAGTATCTTTCAAACCATAGAAACGATGAATGAAGACAACACATCCAACAAACAGAAAGAATTCCCATTCATCGTTTCTATGGTTTGAAAGATACAAAGGATTTTATTCAGTGTTGCCACCCCAAAATTGTTATTTTTTTATATCTCGGGAACCCGTCCGGGCTATTATATAATGTTCATAAAATCATAACAAGTAAACATCTTCTTACTAATCGCAACACATAAATACGAGTCCTTTTTTATAAAAACATTAAATATATTCATGTTAGTTAATTGATACCCAATAAGTATTGTGTGTTCAACAATAACCGTGAAAATTACAATAGACATTTAAAAATATAACTGTGAGCCACATGGTTATATATTGTCTCTCCGTGAATCTTTATTTCCTTCGTTTCAGCATATTGATTGTGGATCAGACCTTGGTTTTAAAATATGTATGATATGCAGTAATTGCGTTCTCTGCATCAATATGATCAAAAACACAAAATTTTATGTTTTTGTCACTTTTGGTTTTTGAGTTTTAAATTGTTAAAAATAAAGAAAAAATAATAAAAAAGCTTTTTAAAGGCATTCTTTTCTTAAACAATTCGAAGTAAAAAGTAAAAAATAATTTTGTTTATGCATGACTAAAAGAAAAGTGTGGGCACATCAATTCAAAAATTTATGAAGTGACATTATATGAGAGCGCGCCGCATGCTTTTCTTTCTATTCATGCATAAACAGAATTAATTTTTACTTTTTAGTACGAACTGTTTAAGAAAAGAATGTCTTTAAAAAGCTTTATTATTTTTTCTCAAAGTATTTTGTGAACCAAATCAAAGTGTTCGGCAAGCAGCAAAACCCCCATATTGCTGGTTAGTATTTATTTTAGGATAAAGAAGTATGCATTAAAAATATGCTTCTAAAACATATAGATATATAGAAATATATGAAAGTAACAATGGAATATTGCTTTGTCGCCCGACTTACATCGTTGTGCAAAATTTCATCATTCTATGACGTTGGGAAATGAGTTAAATTAACGTTCCAAGATTTAAGGACACGACGAAGCATTGTAAAACTTCCGTAAACTTTATTTTATATGGGCCAGTCTAGTAAATGTTGGCTTCGGCCCGTCACGAATATCCGTCACGTTCGAGTTAAAAGACACCCATTTCTGCCGGGACTGGAACACGTTGGGCTAACGCCGTAGACCGCACGGTTACCCGGTCTGCTCCACGAACCATTGTGAACTAATGAAAAGAATGTAAAAAAAAAGGACATATTTGACGCGTTTTAAAACCTTGAAATGCCCGAAACACAAAAACTACTTGTCCTGTGCAGCTCAAACTTGCACCATTCGTTTAAGAATTTCAGAGCTGTAACTTGACATGTTATTTGACCTTATTAGTCCAATCTTTATATTAAATAAAATAATAATAATAAAACTGAAAATCGAAATTTTTATTTTTTTGGGAAAAATATGTTTAATGTGCTTCTGATTAGAAAGTATGTGCCAAATTTCATTATGGTATTTCAATGGGATCATGTTGAAAATAAATTAACAGAAGTTCACAGCCACTTATGCACAACGTGTGTAATTAACTTAAACGGCAGTACGCATAATGGCTTTTAGCAATGCAAATTTAATTGATTAAAATGTTGCATACAGTATCATTATTTCAGTTCTATTGTAGAACAAACCAAGCCGCCGTTGCTCAGTGGTAGAGCATTGGCGTAGCGTTCGGGAGGTCATGGTTTCGACCCCAGCGGCCGACTATCTTGGCTGAGGTGTTTACAGGGTTTTTCCTTAGTCACACCAAGCAAATGCTGTAATGGTACCTTCACCACATGCAGTGTTCGATTTGTCTCATTACGAAGGGGGGGGGGGCTAAAGCTGGTGGTTGCTGATAAGTTTCAACACTACCTATTTAGGTAGAAATACAAAGGTTTTATCCCTGGTTGGAATGATATTCGGGTTCAACAACCGGGGATGAAATCCTCAGGGACCAGGGAAAATCCCAGGCATCTCCCCGGGATTGGTGTGGTATGGTACAGTTAAATCGTTCCTTACCCGACATAATTTTACGCAAGGCATAATTCTTCTAAAATATGTGTACATTGTACAACATTGATCAAGTGATTAAGACAGCATTGGTAGACGAAAGTAAGATAATTTTAAATAAGGAACAAAGGATTTCGGGCGTCCCTAAGGAAAACTAAGTTGTATAGACATCCTTGTTCCCATTTTCATCTCTACATATGTGCTTTTAATCTCGTCTCCACATTTGTCTGCTCCTTCTAGCTGCCTTGTCTAATTCGGCTTGTGAAGAAACTTGAAAACAATGCTGTGTTGACAACAGGGCACAGAACAGATACCTGTCATTTTAAAGACGAGCTCGCACAGTAATGTGTTATACGTAATAAATAATTTTAAATATTTGGGATGCATCTCATCTGTCGGAATCTCTAAACGGCATACAAAAAAAGCAATTAAAAGAGTTCCAGAAGGACTCGGGGGTTTTAAGGGAGATCGCAACTTCATCCCGATGAGGACCAAAGCCTCCGCGCAGGCTTGCAACCACCTGCACGTTTCGTTGCATGCAACACTAAGTTTTTTTTTAATTTTTCCCCCTATATGTAAGCGTCGGAAGTACGCCTATGATGGTGCGAACCTTATCATTTAGAATCAAACCCTGGGGCCGATAGTCCTCCAAAGTCAAAGGCGAAGTAGAGAGAGGTTAATTGTATAAAGCGATACAGCTATCGTGATTCTAAATGCCCCAGGGTCGGTTGATTTCGAACCTGACTTTGCCACTGTTTAGGTTGGACAAGTGGTCCATTGAACCACACCCTGATCCCTCTTGTAGATGAAAAGAGTATATGAACGACGCAATAGAACAGTGTAGTTTTTCATTTCTTTCTAGCTCGAATAAGCTCCAATCTCCTTTGTGTAGAGAGAGGAAAAGCCAACGATCGAGGGAATATAATCCGAAAGCTACTCAGCTCGTCTTCAAGGTACTATCCCGTTCGTGTCCAAGTCGTATAAAGAAATGACCACTCCAAAACATTTTAAAAATACGAAACCCACAAAAAGTGAATACATCACGCATTGGCTCTTTTCTGGCTTATGTGATCATTTTGTTCTAACAGGTAATAGCCGATAATAGTTTATTCTGGCAACGCTGTTATCAAGACAATTGATATATCATTTACTAAAAACAATTGCGATCTGTTTGTAGATTAGTCGAAATATCAGATGCATGCATTTAGGTTCGGAAATTAGAAATTATTAAAACTAAAACTAATCCTAGGAAAGTATCTCATATTTGTAAGCAAAACTAATGAACCTAATAAATACAGAATGTTTCAAAAAGGGTAGAATAAAATTCGCGCGACAATCCGGAACAAAACAAGAAACTTTACAAAAAAGGGAAAGATTAACGACAATAATACAAGTTTCTTTTATTTTGTAACAACGTACTCATTCGCAAAATAAGATTTATTAGTAAGCGTCATCGCAATCCAAATCGTGACCCGATAGTCGCTTTAGCCCATCAGTGTGTTAAATTCACAGAAAACTTCGGAAATAATTTAGAAAGGGAATTAAAAATTACTTCAGCGATAGTTAGGTATCGAGGTATTACAGTTGATTAAAATTATTTTCGAAAACTCTGACAGTAATAAGCTTGGGAAAACCTAATGTTATTCAATAAAGGATGAACCAAAATAGTAGTATTTGAAAGCCAAAATGTAATCAGTACTGATGGAAGAAAGAATAACCCTCATAAGCTTGTAAGAAGTTACACAAATCATTAATATAACGATACAACAAACCCTCACCTTTATTTTAGCAGTAATAGCTCAATCCACCTTTTCTGAATTTTGTTTTTGCCGACAGTTTCTGCAATTATCAAATTTGAATAGGAAATTACCTTTTCAGTAACTGCAACCCCCGAATAGGGCTTTTCAAATTTAGGAAGTGATAAATGAGGGAGAGCTGTAATAGCGAGTTACCAACTACACACTCTCGAAAATTCAGCGAACCAAAAATTCGTTTAGTGTTCAGTGTACATTGGTAAGACCTCATTAGGGTATCCCGTAGGACGTATCAACCTACAGAAGTAGTAATAAACCTACAATAAGCTTGATAGTTAGCAGCAAACAAAAAAAAGCACTTCAAGCGATAATCCAGAAATACTTGGTCATATATTGTGATACCGCATTTCATTAATGCACTATACCGTTAATCATACAAGCATCATTTGACATGACAGGTAATTCTTAGATGGATGCGTCAAAATAATTTTCGATTTCTGTCTTAAAATTGTGTTATACAATTAAAACACATTTCGCATACACATCTGTCAATACCAAACTATCGAATTTAGGTACGTTCGAAAGAAAGCAGTCAATTTCAGGACCGTTGTCCATCACTTGATTTAGATGTCACTGACATCTTCGGTCAAAGTGTTGCGTGTTTGAACTTAAGAAATACGATCACGAGATTTAATATGGGTACCCACTAAGGAAGAAGTACGCCCGCCTACACCGATGGTACGGACTATGACATCTCACCTCAAGAATTCAGTTAACAATTAATAAAATAGCATTTGCTAAAATTAAACAAACGGATTAATTTAGGTAAGCAAGTCTTCACCCAAGGTACCACAAAATTTAGCCCGTAGTCCTACAAGGTTATTCATTGTCGAGTCAGGTGTTCTCAGGTACACAAGAAAGCAAAACGAAATTTCATATAAACCCTTATTAATTTTTTTTAAAATTGAAACTCAATCAAGAGAAAATCGTGCAAAGCAAAATGATTTTAAATGCCAACACACAAAGTTGTAGAAATCGCATACCTTAATACAAGGATATTTTTGACATAGGTGTACGTATCTAGTCACCCCTTAGTATGACCAACCCCTTTATTGAAACGCAGCATCGAACTGACCCATCCTTACTCTATAGAATGACCTAAGTAATTGTTCAAATTATATGGCTCTTAAAGAACTCAGCAAATCTTGGAACAGCTGGGTTACTAGCCGTCCCAAATATTCACTTGTGAAATATTAATGATAAGCAAATTGCCCCCTCACATCAATGTGTGGCCGTGTAACTTCCCATTTTCTTCCAGTGTTTACTTTCTCTGCGATTTACGCATAAGCTTTCCTTAACAATTTCCAAATGTTTCGAAAGCACTTCAATATAGCTATGATAGTGAACTTCAAAATTCTTAAAAATTATATGACATTAGTAAAATGGCAGCAAATCGCAAATCAGTTTGTTTCTTCTCAACAGCGCAATGCTAAAGTACTAGTATCGAATCCCAGGCGTCACACCGAAGGACTTAATGGAGAGACATTAGTTCTCCCCCGAAATCGAGCCTGACGTCACTGTCCGCCATTTAAAAGGGTATGTCGATAACGTGTACTGGAATAATGCAAGTATTGATGATGCATTATTTAATGTTCTAACTACGTATGATTATTTAAAGTAAGTGAACATCATTGAAAGTGAAACGAAGCCGAATTTGAACAACGAAAATTCGTATAAATGATAAAAAAGTATTGGTTTTACTCGCTACATTTATTTATTTTTCTCCATCCTCTCCGAAAAAAAACCTACCACTGATGCTTACTCACGTTACAACAGGTAGCCGATACCTCGTCCAACAATCTAAACGTTCTAATAAGATTATCTCAAGATGATCTAAGATACTACAATATTTTAGTATGACAACAAAGGTTTTAACCAACATTACATAACACCTTGTGGAAAAAAACTTAACCAGAAAACAGGTATATCATGCCAAAACATTAGATATAAGTTAATTTCATATATTCTCATTCTGTATGTTTAAATAAAGGCCGAAAGCTAGCTGTAGTGCATAAGGTAACAACTGTAGATGGAAAGTGCACTAGTCATCTCTTCGAGTGCGCTCGAAGAAATGCGATGCCAAATAAGAAGAGTCTTCTTTATAGACACCAATAGTAGTTAAGATCAGGTAAAATTAATTCTGGTACATTAAATTACAAAAATTAGACAAATGAACCAAATCATATTTTCAAAATGTGGAAGTATTCATTAATCGAAATTGAATAAAAAAAAATATATAGAAAGTTCTTGTTTTATTTGTTAAAATTATCCAAAGAAAGATGAACTTTGTAAATGAAAAATCAGCGACAAAATTTTAAGAAAAGAAAAAAAGTGGATACAATTCGAATCACAACAAAAACGTAGTTAGAATAACATTTATAACAATTAGTTAACTTTCTATTTATTTTTGACAAACGAGCAATGAATCCAAACTTCAGGTTTTCATTATCTCCTGCTGTTAATTTCTCATGTGCTTCTACAACAAAACAGGAGCTCCGAATGTATTTATTTTGTAATAACATCTCAGGTTGTGTAACATGAATATAATGATATCAAAACACTTAGTAATCAACATAATTCATGGCATAATTCATATTTATATAAACCCATGTATCTAAAAGGACTCTTTAAATCCAAGGAAATAAGCTAATCAAAAATATACTATAACAACTAAAGGTAAATTTATTAGTAATAAGCATTCGAAATGTGGTTGAAATAAATGCAAACAAGATTTCTAGTCTAATCTATTCATATATACAACATGCACTATAGAAATGAATTATTTCAGAAGGTTGTGATTACTACAATGTGTGTTTTAAACGATTCTTGTAAATTCAAATGGACCAAAATCAGCAATCTATTGATCAATTTACTATCGAAGGAATTAACACTCCTACATGAAGGGCACAAAACAGGTGATACAAACTCATCTTATTGCGGTAAGTGATCTTTTCAAGCTTTTATTTTCTAAGCAACAAAAGCTTGTTATCAAGATTTTACTAATTGAAGGGTCCAGGGGAAAAACGATGAGGGTCCACCATTGGTAGTTTTGCAGAAAATGAAAAATAAAGTCACGACACTCATAACTTTACCCCTGGTCATCGTAAGAGCTGTCATCGTTTTTCTCTTTTTAGCACGTGGCATAGCAAACGTACAAGGCTACATTAATATCGTCAAAAAAACGAAAGATTGAACCCTAATCGTTTTTCCCATGGACTCTTCAATTGTGTTCAAGATCAACAAAACCATTGGATCAAAATTAATTTGCTATATGGGTATTGCACACGGTAAAATTACTTATTAGATGTTGGTAATTAACTAAAGACTATATCAACCAATTATGTGGTACATGTTTTTGTTCTGTTTCAAAATTGAGTGAACAACAGTGAATTAAATTAAAATTATTTATAAATGAAACTTTGTAATCTAAGGACAGAAAACGAAAATCCTATTTCTACAATTGTTCTTTCAAATGATAAATTTGTATGAAAGATCAAACTCCATGTCTGTTATCAACATATGGAATCAAATATAACATTTAACAAGTGTTATGATAATGATTGTTGTTAATCCTTTGTTACAAATGGTAGTACTGTACAGTAATCTCAAACCAAGTTAAACATATATGATAAACGTTTCGAAAATAGAATCTACTTGGTTAAAAATGAAATAACACTCTTTTTAAAATATGATCGTTTGTTGTTCAAAGGCAATTAACTAAACTCAAGGTTCTACTAATCAGATCTGACTCATACAAATCAAAGATTGGTATCTATACACCACTACAAAATACCATATGAATTTGTAAAGCTAACGTTTAATTTTCACCACCATCCTTTTATAATTGACAACTTGTCTCTCTCCGTTCAGCTCGTTCGAGGAGAATAAATTCGCAGGCGAATTCTCCCTCGGCAGGAAGGTGTTACGATAGGCCATAGCCCTTGCCGGCCACTCCCTTTTAATGACCAATCGTCACGTCTTAAACCTTCTTCTAATATCTTTGTTTTATCTGTAATTGAGTATATTTCATTTAATTCTTTTATTATCCACATGCATATCCATTACAGGTAATTTATTTATTTCTCATCATGTTTTGAAAACAGTAAAACTAAATAGAAAGCCTAACATAACATTTTGTCTGTAAAGCAGGGTAAAGCAACTTGACAGATTATTAGTTCAATAACTCAAAGAATAGTGATAAAATGTGTTAAAATATCTCAAGGTTTCAATATACAAGCAATATAGCAATGTTGTGTTAGTTCCAATGTCACATTCAGACAGCATTTATCTTGCTGCTGGGTTAAAAGGTCACGTTCTCAATTCAGATATCAAATTAAATACGCAATATTCTTCCAAGAAGAGCAATGTTGATCAACTCCACTAAAAAGAAGCAAAATTGTCTTGATCATATGTTTTTCAATTCTAGCAAATTCTGTCATTTGCTTGTCCCGTGATCGACCCATGTAATTTGTGGATGTCATCGCCGCGCAAGAGAGAAATTTTAAGACTAATGCGTTTGAACGGATCTTTTTCATTTCAGCCGCCGTCATGCTCAGGTAAAATCATCTCGTCGAACTTATTGTCAGGGACCTGTGCCGGCCCAACCCGCACAGACCAGCATGTGCCGAACTATCTGCACTTGTGCTAAAGAACTTCATCTCTAACTCTGTACTTCAAGCTAAAGCCACAGACTAAGTGCTAAGACGCAGGCCAAATTAGTCTCTAAGTCATGTCGAAGGACTTCTCAGTAGTAACTTGTAGCATATCCCAATCCTTCAACATCGTAGCAATATTCAAGTCTTTTCATTCTCTATAGTTACGTTCTTTCTTCCGCGACAAGACGCCAACAATCGATAAGTTTTCGGCAACGAACATTGTAAATATTCTGTATCAAAACTTTACAGCCTCATGAACATCTTGATCCTGTTTCTACTGCCTTCTATTTTCTCTTCTGGGAATGTAATAAAGAGATTCATCTGGGAAATAGTGATTGATTTTTTGTTCACAAGCAACTACTGTTCCCTGACAGGTGGCTGAACTTATCCACGTACCTTTCCGAACTCTTCTACCCTGTGGCCTCCAATCTTTCGTCGACCGCAGGTGAGAGAGGACATAACAATATGTATTAGTCAACATTGAATAACGATGATTATTACTTTATAAACACTCTGTCTTCTCTCAGGGATTACGTAGGATTCTTGTCCGTTCATTTTGTAGTCTTTTCTTCAATAGGGTATAGCCTCAGCTTGTGTGAAAACGCTTTGAAGGTGCTCCAGTGGGACAGGTGCATCACTGTTCTTTAACTTACACTAGCTACCTGAAGCTCTGGTTGGGGCAAAAACTAGAGATGTGGTTACTACTCATTTACTTTCTCCTTGTGGAATAAAAGTCAACACTTTAATGTGCTATCTCCTTTAATTGAAACTTAGTGTTTGCTGAGAGCTCCCAAGATGACTTGAGGATGCGTCGACCGGGTAGCCGTGCGGTCTAAGTCGGTAGGTCAACGAGTCAAAGGTCCAGGGTTCGAATCCCGGCAGGGGCATGGATGTTTGTGGATTTTAACTGTGTGTAAAGTGTCGAATTGTGACGAGCCGAAGTCAAAAATTATTAGACTGGCCTATATAAAATATAGTTTACCAAAGTTTTACATAGACAACAATGCATGTCTTTACATACGTTTAGGTTCACAGTTATACTGTTTAGAAGTACACACAATTCCTTACACAATTAACCAATCACAAGCTGTATACCCTCACACAGATACATAACTACATTATCACACAGAATATAAAACATATTCGTACGCGGACATACCGCCTTTTCGGCGTCTGAACCGAGACTTCTCTGTGAATTTTTATTCATCCCTTTGCTTCTGCATGAAATACTACAATGATATATATATTAACAAAACGTAATAATTTTAATATACATTATAAATACGAAAGAACATTGTTATTAAACTTGAAGTTTATAATTTTCTCGAGAGACATGAACGTTCATGCACGTGTGGTCATGAATCCATTACAAACCCTCGTATCCGCTGGCTTTGTAACCACGGCCCGAAAATACAGAGGAAAAAAATAATTTTCGTACATGTAACACCGTAGGAAGGTTCGTAACCCTAGTCTTTGAGTTGCGTGTAGTCATTCTTATGTATATCTTATCTGGGATTGTATGAACGTCAGAAGAATGCATGCTGTCTATGTGTTAACCGGTAAGATAATTTTAGATTGTTTGAGCAAGGCATAAAGCACATATTAAGTGGTATTGAAAACACACTTAAAATTGTGTGTAAATTTTGGGTGAATTAGTAGCTTGATATGTGTATTAAGATGGAGTATATCCTTTTTTGTGCTGTGAATTTCTCTACAGAATTCTGCCAATCCTGCAAAATTAAATTTTGGTCCATAATATCTCCACAAAAAAATCGCACATACTTCAATTTTTTTCTGAATGTACTACTGTTTATTAGCAAAAGGTTTATGTACTTACAGTTTTGGTCCAATTCGTTTCTCCCTCCGAAACACACACGTGTATTGACACTTCCACTGCCAATACTCAAGTTATCAACAATGAAAATAATATCAAAATTTTGGGTGTCATTGGATATTGTCAGTCATATTATAATGGGTTGAAGAGTGACTTTTTTGGTGGACGCCATCTTGAATTGTGGGAGTTCTGAGTCCAAGGGTGAAAAAAGTGTCATCAGCCATTTTCATCTTAAATAGACTCTACTTCAAAGTTACTAACGGTAAAAATACTTAATACCAGTTATTAGCGGACTCCATCTTGAATTATGGGGTTAACCAAGGGTGACAAAGTGTCATAAGCCATTTTCATCTTAAATAGACTCTATTTCAAAATTACTAACGATGAACAATACTTAATACCAAAGTTTGGTTGTGTTATATGACATTATTCAGTCATATGGAACAATGCATCGAACAGTGATGGTATCGGTGGTCGCCATCTTGAATTGTGAAAGTTGCCCAAGGTGACAAGCTGTCATCATCCATTTTCGTCTCAGATAAACCCTATTTAAAAGTTATCAACAATAACAAAGACTTTATCCAAAGATGTTGGGTTCAGGCCAAACACCCCACTTGGCTGCCAGACTAAATGGGACAGAGTACAAAATGAGTTGGAATGGAAATAAGTAGCTTGTTTATTACTTGCTATGCAGACATAGAAGATGGAAGAAATGTTATATCAATGTATCGGCGATACTATATACAGTACGATTGTTGGGAAGAGAAAATAAAAAGTTAACATTATTCCTCAGGATATTGCGTAGATCTTATTGGGGATCTAACATACTTTAGTGGCTACGAACTCAGTTTGATTAAGGTTAGCATATTTCGATCACTTCCTAATGGTGTTAGTGTTAATATGTTACCTATCCTAACTAGGTATTCATGACTTCTTATTAGAAAGGTAACCCGAATATTGGAGAGAATATTTTCCTCCTCATTTCCGTGTAATTATTTTGTCATCTAATGTCCAAATGTTCACATAAAAACTACTGAAAAATGCTGATAGTCTCTTTCCTCTCCTCGATTGTTATGAAACACTGCAAAACTCAAATGCAATGTTACGTTTAATCCTTGTTTAGGCTAAAGAGAGCTATTTCAAAAATATAGTTTCTCTAAGACTACCAATAATGTCGGATTTCACCCCATAAAGAGAAACACAATAACATGCAGTAAGACGTATGTGAAGAATTGCAGATACATATCAAAAGGTACCAGGTTCAAATCCAACAGCAGAGAATTGCGAAAATTTTCAGCTGTGCGTCAAGGCGAGAGAATAGGACGCGTAATGGAATAAAGACAGCATGTAATCAAGGTCACATTTTTTTTTTTCTAAAACTACCGTAGAAATATATGTAATTCCGTTTATTATGAAAGTAAATCTCTGAGTGGAAAATGGTGCTTTAAACATCGATTTCGCATACCGATCAGCGTCGATCTCCGATATCGGAAATTTCGGCAAAATTGTTGACTATTCGATATTGGTCGTTATCGGACACCAACATCGATCGGAGTCGCAAATCATGTTATTGATATCGGCCGATGTCAATGTGTTACTGACAGTGACGTAGGTTGATCAATGATATAAAATAATCTCAAAAGTAAAATAAAATTAAAATTATATTAAAGTTAGTAAAATGGAACTGAACTCAGAAGGCAGTGTATTTTTTATAACAGTAACAGATCAGTATCGTCGGACAGTAACAGTCAGAACCGTTCAGGAAAAATTTTAACAGTATGCTACATATTGGATTTTTAATATAAATAATTCAGTTTCATATCTTTTAAGCATTTATATTTCTTTGAAATCGCAATAGTGATTTATCAAAGTGATTGACAGTAAACTACTTTTTGACGCTGATTTCAATTATTTCAAAGGACCTTATATTATTCTTATAACGTGAACTTCTTGAAAGTTGTAATTTTTGAAAATTCATAGAACACTTTATATCATTTTATATTTCGTTTTTGTGTGTGGTGAATAAACAAAGTCGGTAAAACCAGACAAATCTAAGAAATGTACTGCTTTATGAAAGTAAAAACAGCAAATTAGATCTGCCGACAATTCTTCATAAGTGTATGTAAAATACATCTGTCTAATAAATAGGATATAGTCTCTGAACATACACTTTAAATGCACTTCTTATATCTTTATTGCTCACGTCCGCTTTGGGCGTGTCTTTTGATCTCTCAAATTCATACTAAGCATGGATCAAAGTTAGTGTGTTGTCTAAGACATACTTGCGCTTCAGATAATAGAGCTATTTGTAACGTTGCTAAAGAGACCTGTAAAGGCAGACTCTCGAATTCAGATTTAGTTTGGAAATGATTCTTCGAATCATTTACGAACCAACTCCGTTAGAACTCGACGTCTAATGTCTGATATAGTTTGAACTAGTTACTAATTTACGTTGCATTGAAATCAAAACAAGGAATCGAATTAAATATGAAACATTCATCGAGAAGCGTGTAGATTACGGTACACGGATTGAGATTAAAATTTAATCAATAGCCAAGGTTTTGCGTATGAGGAAACTAAGTGTCAGCAAACTATCAAAGATATTAGCTACAATATCAAGATGACGGGTCTACTTACATGGAACATGTTGTTGTGTTAGATGCGCGTTGTATGAAAATAAATCTCAAAGTGGGGCTGAGCGTTAGTCAACACTCATATTTAAAGGTTTCTGTCCGTCACGTGGCAAATTGTAATATTACCGGTCATTTACTTATAATTTGTAAAAACATTCGGTCGTGACTTTGTCTGACGTCATGACGAGTTGTAGCTTCAATCTTCCGTAATCTACCAAATCGAGCAGTTTCTTGGCTGTTGCATTACCCGGAATTGATTCTATAAATTACAATCTTCTCTGGCATAGTTTATTTATCTGATTTTACATTCTTTGCTTAGCTTTTTGGTTACAGAATCGTAATAGCCTCGTTCGAATTATTATAATCTTATAACTTGTCTTCCCTGTTCATATTACTATTTTATATGTGAAATATACAAAGATACATTTAATTATTCTAATCAGAGTCGAGTCTCTAAACATTATATTTTCTTGAAGTCTGTTTTTCTTTCAAAATATATGTTTATATGTTCATATTTATTATTAATTGCTTTTTCATTTTTCGTAGATTATCTTGAATTAGTGACCATGGGAACGTGGAGAGTAGGTACTTAAAGCTAGGGGCTATATGTAAGTAAACCGCTGAGAGTAGCGAGTTTAGTGCCTGATTTAACAACATATTTGTTATGGTCTGTGTAACTAAGTAATCAGCGTGTCAGACTCTCATTCTCAAGGTCGTGGGTTCATTCCACGCCCGGATTTCCAATTATTTTCTTCAAGGAATTAAGGGCTGTAAATGATCTCTCTCTCTCTCTCTGTATGTGTTTTAACAAGACAAGAATGGGATTCGTGGTTCTCTAAATGATGTTGAAGGATTCATTATTTCTTACTCCAAATGGAGGAATATCCTGGAGTCCTATGTTTTCGCGCATTTTTGTACTGTCATGTTGGTTGCCTAGCTATTATGCGTACAGTGAAACAATTCTTCTAGAGAAAGAACTATTATTTCTTACAACTCCAACCTCCATTTACTTTTGTAAGTGACTGCATATTACTTGGCACATAATCATGAAGGCTAAATTCAAAAGTTGCCACTCAAGCTTTACCGTAGATTGCACTTTTCTGCATTGTTTTAGAAGTCTTAGTAGGTGCGCACAGAAAAAAAAATGTGCTTTTATGAACCGCGCATAGAAGTCGATGATAAGAAATCTGAATATTTTAATGTGCGGGAGAGGGCTAATGTAGCTGATCTTAAGCATTACATGCGTACGTAATAATCTATTATTTTATTTTTCTTTGTATTACACACCATTTGTACATAGTTCTGGAGAAAACTCACTGTGTTGGGGAGATTTTAAAAAATAATTCATATTCGGAATTCACTTCCCACGGCGAACCAAAGTGACTCATACGTATTCATTAGAAGTATTATAATCTATATGTCTGAACACAAGTTTTGCATTATCAATAAAGTTTCACCATATCAATTACTTTTTTCTCTACCTGTATCTCATTCATAGGTACTGAGCGGCCGTAGGTTAGTTGGTAGAGCGTTGGCTTAGCTATTGAAAAGTCTTGGGAATGATCCCAACTACAGCTTATCCTGAACGAAGCTTTCCAGGGTTTTTCTTCAGTCATACATTGCTAATGCAAGCATGGTATCTATATACTAGGCCCTGGCCTACTATCTTCCTACATTTTCTCCTCCACTCTATATCGGCCTGAGCCTGGTGTGCCTAAAGGCACCTAATTAATTAAACATCCATAGAAGAAAAAAAAAACAGATGAAAATAAGGAAAAAAGTATAAACCATAGAGGGTTCACAAATGCTTCGTTTCGATGTTATAGGCTTCCGAAAGAGAATGAAATATCAAGTTTTACCGTTCATTTTCCGATACCATTAATAGTAGAAATGAAGTGGAATGGTACCATTAAAGACCTGCTCTATCCAAAAATGCATGTCCCAAAATTGTGGAATGGATGCGCAAGGGATCTTCCAAAAGAAGTAGGGGATTTTCAGACAATCTTTGGAGTAAATAGTGAGGCGAAATAAGCACAAGTAAGACGACTTTCCGTGTGAGTAAAGATGATAAAACGTAATTACTACCATCCAACCGGCCAATGACAAATACACCAAAGTTCTTTGAAATGTATGCAATTCTTACTCACATGGTACTACTTCAACGTTAAAGAAGCTTGCTTGCTTGGGAAACAGTTTGGTTCAGTAAATGTCACTTGGGTCAACAAAGTTCGCCTGGATCCTATGCAGCCAACCAAACTTAAGTATCTTGTTGGTTGTATACCTCTGCAACTTCTCACCTTTTTTGTTCACGTCGTTTTAACTTCGTTATTCCGTTTTGGTTTCAAAATGCCATAGCAAAGTTATCAATGAACTCCTGCGCGCGTAGTAAGAAAGCTTGACGTGACTTATCTTCTAGTCCCGTAAGAATTATATGAGCAACTTCACGTCTTATTAACTCCTCCCCTAAAAAAATCGCGGAGATTTGACAGATTATTCTCAATAGACCTGAGGAATTGATAAATATCCTAAAGTTGGAATAATGGTATAATTATTCTGTTGTACAAGGATGGAGATAAAGAACGTGTCAAGAAGTACAGACCAATTAGTTTACAAATCTTACACCAAACTTACTCGGATTCAGCGAGACTTAGATTTTAACCAGGGAAGATTTTGTGGCGGATTAAACACAATGGACAACATACAAGTTTCGAATGAGGTTCTGTAACGGACTAAAGAATATGAATTTCCACTATGTTTAGTATTCACAGACTCTGAAAAAAAACTTTCAATTCGGACTTTTTAGCAGCAGTACCTAAATCATTTGAACATCAAGGCATCGATGATGCGCACATTAAATTACTGCGAACGTAAAGTCGACTCCTACATTTATCATCAGAATACATCAAGAGAGTACAAACGCAGTTGAGAAATGGATAAGGCAAAGAGATTAAATATCTCCAAAACTATTATCTACATTCCTAGAGAAAATATTAAAAAATTTAATCTAAAAAAAAAAAATCAATGACGAATACTTTAATCATCTACAATTAGTTGTCACTATCCTGTATGTTCCAAATACAGAAGAACTAGAACCAATAATGAAAAAGCTTATTAATGAGCTGGACTCGGATTTTTATAAATTTATAACCATTGTTTTAGTCTTTATAAAGAGTTGGTTTAGCTCATTTTATGATTTTATTTGTCCTACCTTACATGTATTAAACTCACAAATATTAAACTTCCAATTATTTTCAACTGCAAACCCATTTTTCTTCATATGTTAACGATTCACTGAACATAAACCAAAGAAATAGGTTTTCAAAAAAGAAATAAATATTTAAAGTTCTTATTTTCTCAACATTCAGATAAAGATTACCATATACAACAAAAACTTGGAGCAGAACTCACAATGAAACCTCCTCTCTATATAAACATGAACATCACTGGCTTTTTAGCTCCCTTGGTAGCGAAGCTATAGTTTATACTTCCGCCCATGGTGCCCATCCGTGTCCAAAAACTGTCCCAGGAACTACGAGGTGTAGAGAGGCTTTGCAGGTGGTGTTGTAAAGGTATTGCCTTAGAATCACCAAAACCATACTGATTGATGCAGTGTTCAGTGTTGCCAATCCAGTTTTATAAAATCAATTGTTCAAGTTGCTTTCATTCAATAGACCTAGTTGCGCCAAACTTGGCATAAACATTATTTGACACAATAGTGACACTGTGGGTGTCCCCGTGCCCAAGCATCCCATTGTCAGTGTTGTCAACTCGTGTTAAGAAAATATGTCATGAACCACAAGGTGTAGACACATGGCTGAGGTGTCGTTAAAAAGGTCTTGGCTAAACCAGCTATGAGCCGTCGAAAATCAGTGTTGCCAGCCGATTGTTTTTAAATATTTTTTTTACAATCGCTTCAATTCCATTAATCCTATCTGCACTAAAATTGGCATGAACATTATTGGATACAATAGAAAAGTTATGTGGGATCACAGTTCCGAAGACATCCCCAGTTGTCAGTGCTGCCAACCTATTTTCTGTGCAATTAAATTTTTCAAATTGCTTCCATTGCGTTAGACATAGTAGCAAGAAACTTGGTAAGCATTATCCGACACAATAGAAAAGTCCTGTGGGTTTTTCCGTACCTAAGCACTTCAGTTGTCAGTGTTGCCAACCTATTTTATTAACATTAATGCTCACGTGCCTAAAATGTTATCAAAGGACCGAAGCCTTCGCGATTGTTAGTAGATTCGCAGCTCTAACTTGTTTACACTCAATCTTAAACCGTGATCTTTTGGATTACAGCAACAATGCAATTTCTTTCTAACCCCACTGTGTTAAAATGAATAGTTTTACTTTGTTAACGTAGAGAATCTATTAATAATGTGAGTTTTATGTATTAGTGCCTACTTTTCTTTTTTTCTGAAATGTTCCATTTAGTCTATTTTAGGTTCGTAACTCCTTTTCCCCTTTCAGGACGTCCTTTACGATTTGCACATTTGATTAAGAAATGACTGAAACGAAAATGTATGTACTGTTAGCGAGTAAGGAATAAAATAAGTTGAAACCTAAGAATGAGAGTTCGAAAACAGGACTTAAAATGAATTGAAATAAAAAGATTTGGACACTCAACGCGCTGAAAAGAAAGAAACGAAGAATCACGAAGAAAAATTTTGCGTGTTTAATAAAATGTTTACCAAGGACCGTTGAAAATGCCAAGAAGGCTGTTAAATAAATAAAAGATGTAAAAGGACATGAAGCTAGTTTCGAAGACTAAATTTTATTTTAAAAAGTAGCTACCAACATGTCCCAAGTGCAAAGTCCATAATCAACGTGTCTTACTTGTGATCATGTACAGCTGCGAAACGTGGACACTGAATGCGCAAGTGACTCAAAGGTTAAGAAGTATAGAAAGAGCAATGGAGAGATGTCTGCTAGGAATTAGTAGAGGGGATAGGAAGACAAATGAATCATTCGATCTCAAGCAAGAGTAGAAGGCGTGACAAAAACTGCGAAGAAGATGAAGTAGAGATAGGCGGTCATATAGCTAAACGAACGGATGGAAGATCCAAGACAAATGTTCTTCATTGGATTCCCAGAGAGAGAAAAAACTACCCAGAAGACGTCCAAATGCAAAATGGGTAGATGAAGGAAAGCAATTCTCAGGGGCTACATGGATAAGGCAGCTGACCTAAATCTGTGGGGAAAGGATATGGGAGGCCTTCATGAGCCGTGAATAGAAAGTGGCTGAATATGGATATGATGATGTTAAAAAGATTATGGCTTTGCGTCCCACGCAATGTGACAACTGATTTTACCTAGGAATATTTTGGGTCTACAGTCTTTTTCTGGGGAAGTATCCCATCAAAGTTTTGTGACAAATATGTGCAACGGTGTGGATTTTAAAAAGAAGCATATACCATGAAATATGATTAGATTGTGTATAAACCCACGTATCAAAAGCATGAATTAACAGTAGGTAAATTGCTAAGTGTCACCACTGTCACGTGACAGCATAGACGAATGTCAAGAACTTTTGTGAGGGGTTATTCCCTGAGTCACGTTGAACACGGGCCAGTCTGATCATTGCAGGAGACGTGAACTATCGGAAATTGAACTGACATTTCATGAGCATAGGATATTCCATTTCTCAAGTTGAGTGAACGTTCAATATTACTCGATCCACAGTGTTACGTGTGTACCGGAGTATTTAATGGAAGGCATTATCACACACCATGTAGAGCGCAGTTTCCGATCACAAGGTTGAATTGAATTGAATTTATTTTAAGGCCTTTAGACAACTATGGCTCAGGTCGTATGGATGATGATGGGATTAATTGCTGGAATGAAGAAAGTGGGAGGAAACGGAAGCACCCCGAGATCATCCACACACACAGTGTTTGTCCACCACAAAGCCCACATGGCATGAGCAACCGATCACAAGAGTTGAATAACCGGGACCGTAATAGAACTGTCCATGGTAACAGTCCAATGGCAATGGTTCAAATCACCTCATCATTCAATGTAGAAAGTCACACACATCTAGCAGATTAGTGCAGCGTTCTGAACAGTCGTCCCAGGAGAGTGATTCTGTTGACTCAACTATACCATACACAGTCCCTCACTTGAACTCGTGAATACGGGAATTAGACTCTGGAATACTGACAAAATGGACGTGGTCCGATGAGTCCGATAGCAGTTGTTTCTCTGATCGTAGGGTTTGGGAGTGACAGATATCCAAAAGGCCATTGACTCAATTTGTGAACAAGGCACCCAGCAGAATGACAGTGGTTCCATATTGGAGTAGGATGTGTTCAAGTAACATGAGTTGGGTATTCTGGTTCTGCAAAACACATAATTGACCTTTGCTCATTATGTTCCGCTACCTGGTGCCCATTTCAATCTCTTCAGGGACTTCTTATATTCTCTTTCAACTGTGGAATGTACCTGCAGGGTAATGCACATTGCCATCGAGACCAAGATGACTAGGACTGCTTCTAGGGACACTGTGAACAGCTCCGGCAAATAGTGTGGTCATAAAGTTCGCCAGGCATTAACCAAATATGGCAGTTATCGGACGTTATCCTGCATCTTCAAATATCAGGGAGCTGTAGGAGTCTATCTGGATGATATGGATCAGCATCTCTCCAGAGGTTTTCAACTCTAATTCTGGAATTGATGTCGTGTTGAGTCTTTGATCTCGAGAGTCATATGATTCTAGATACATATCCCATGATTTTTATTATTTCAGGGTATATTTCAATTAAGTCGAGTTTATGGTATTCCTCTAATCAAATCAAGGGTTTAGAACAAAAAAAAAAAACGCAAGTGATATTGAAAAGCATAAATTGGAATTCATCTTCTTTCAAAGTAATCAAACAAGTTCTTGCCGTTTTTGATAGAAATACAAAGATGTACAGAGAATGTCACTCACCGTTAGTCCTCAAAGTAATTCCCACTGACACCCAGCACATTTGCCCACCTACTTGCAACGGTGGCAAGGAATTGAGAGGACTAATCTGTTAGCGGAACGACTGGAGAGTACGGTGGATGACACAGTGTCTGTCAGATAAGTTCATGTATGGTATTACAACCGATAAGTTCATATATGGTATCACAACCCGTGCCTGGCATTGTCGGCATGGAACAGTACACCCTTGCAATTCACCAATGCTGGCTCCTGCACCAGTGCCTGTTTTACATGTTCCAACTGCTGCGAGTACAGGTTCGCAGTGATGGTTTGTCATGGTTGTAACAGCTGGTCGACTAGTCCACCAGATAGTGGGTGTACAAGTAGTTTTGTTGTGTGAGTCACAGGGTCTCGAAGTGACAACCAATGTCTGGTACGCTTGGGAGTCTTATACAGGATACTGGTGAGCACTCGATCGGATATGGGTGTGTTGTGGTGCCGTCGAACGCTGTCATTCGTTGTTCCTTGTTGGCTTCCGACAGAGTGTGGGTTACCTACTTGATCAATTTGTACACCTTCCCTATGCCGTGAAGGTGAAGTCTAACTGTTTCATTAGAAACCTGGAAATATTCAGCAAGGGCAGCACATATTTGGTTGCTGTCCTGTTCTATGGCCGTCTTCAGAGCCACGTCATCCAGTGCCTGTGAGCGCCCACTACGGAGTTCATGACACAGGGACAAATCTCCTGACCTGAATTTGTGGAACCAATGCCTGGTGGTGCGTTCATCCCGAGAGATTTGACATATTCGGCTGTGGTCAAGCCCACTTAAAGTCATAGAGCTGACAACCTCGAACAATCTGCTTCGACACCTCCATTACTTGAGCTTTGACTTCTGTGAGTGTGACTCCTGGCTTGGTCACGGTCAATGTTCCCACTCCCACCTCGATCACTTTTCCATCACTTTAGGCACTTAATTCCATTATCAGTGATCTACTCTTCCCATACGACGTCAAAAACGACAAGAACTTTTTTCGTTACCTCGTAAGTTTATTACAAGAACTATATATGACACAAATTGTTTTATGTCATATATTTCGTGTTAAATATAAATGACTAATTGTTTTACTTTTGAGTGTCATTTGTATTCGTGTGTGATGAAACCTCACAATGTTTGGTGCAGATTGACCGATCGTTGTGAATTTCAGTCCGATACAATACATCTCTTATATGTGCAGAGATGTTTGGGAAATATACACTAAACAGCACAATGTGGTGTCGATATAACAATGCAACAAAAATAAACTACAAACAATGCGCACTTCTTCAACTTCATTTCTGATACCATAATGTGCTACTTGCCGCTTCAGCCTTCTGGCATTTCTTTACTGTACGCACTCCAGTACTTTTACCTTGTTTATATTACTAAGAGTATTACATTGGTAAAAAATCATGGTTGAAATAACTCCGTTTAGACTACAGAACTTAACTTGGTTACTGCCATTGTCAATAAAGAAACCAGTTACACGCTTAAAGAAAGAAATCTCCTTTTTCCATACTCTAAGGTTAAATGGTAGAGGTTTAAATTATATAACAATGAACACAAATGAATTGATTGTAGCGTAATATTCTGTAGATTAGTTCTGCCATCATTCTTTTCTACTTTAAAAGTGATACGCACCACTAGGATGCTATATATTTCGATAAAGAAAGAAACTCACAAAGTGTGCCGCGCCTAACTACTAACTTGCGTTTAGATTACTAACATAAGAAGATAATCGTCGTAAGTTGACCCTGGTTAAAACTGAAACCCGCGTTAACGGTAACTGGCGTTTACATCACTAAAATTATCTCGATTAACGTTAACTATGGTAAGATGTTAGTAATATAAACAAGGCATAACCGAGGTTTGCGACTCAATCAGTACAAGTAGCTAGAAATTAACTTCCGCTTTGAAATCAGCGAGCTCGATTTTCCTGGAGTCGCTAAAGCATTTCCAGAGTTATTTCTGTATTATTAGGCAAGAGCTGCCGAAGTTTATAATATGAATGTATTTCATGTCTGCTGTGTAATAAAAAGATGGAGACACAGGATTGATAGACATCATCAGTACGTTGTAAACAATAACTTCCTTTATTACGACATACGGTAGAGAATAACATCTTCACATTGGAATCGTATATACTAATTGTATTTATCCTGATTCTCTGTCTTCATTTGCAGATATCACATCTTATTCCATTGAATAAGGAACGTTCGTTCGTCTAAGAATAATTACATATGACGACAGGATAAGTATGTCCGGAGATGCATGTCTATGCATCCGCAACCTCGGAAGATCACATGTGAAGTATGTCAAGTCGTTAAGCAAAACTATTGATCAGTTACCGATAAAAAAAAACAAAGTACAAAAGCTGGTTACATTCAAATAAACCGGTCTAAGACAATAGACATACGTAACTATTAAGAGAGACAATGTACGTAGCCAAATCGTACTTAATTTAGATCACAGCAATGTCTTTATTCTTATTGTTGTGTGCATACAATTTGAAGCGAAATATCAGTACAGCGTGAGCCACGAACACAGTACGGTTAAATAAAATAACTTTTCAGGGCAAACTACAGTATAAGCATTTACTATTAAATATACATAAATTTCTCTATCTATGTAACTACTTCGAAGGAGTTTCTTAGTATTTAGTAAGTGTCCTCCATTACGTTGAATATATCTGGCCGACCTAATCTTTGCGGGCTGAGCAAAATCGCGTCCCTCACACGATTCACATTTTATGGTGCGTGTACTGAACAAGGACGTCTTGAACACTGTCTTCTTGTCGGCATTTCAAAACCTATAGCAACAGAGTATTTCGACTAGGGGCATCATGTCAACCAAAGTGGCATCGAAAAGCACTTTGTGTAACTGTTTCAGACTATGTGTTTATAAACGCCTCTATGACAGTAATGTAATGTTGCACAGACTGACACTCCATCCCAACTGAACTGCAAAGTACAGTAAAACTAACGACACGTAACAATGACGCTGCGCGTAAAACCTGCGAGGTGTTTGTGACTCACACTGTATTAATTAAACAAACAAATAAAAAATATTTCAGGGTCGTTATATTTCATTATCACATATCTGATAGACAACTGTTACTGTTTATTGCTTTCTAATGTCCACATCGTATTCTGTTTTCTTCCATTACGTTTCCTTCCTTTGTGAAATATTGTAACAATCTCTCCCACAAAGCTTAGAGTACAAAGTATCAGCCCTATACCTAATACACTGAAGATTGGCCAAAGATGTTGCATTGTTAGCACTGTATTTCCACCTTCACTATTTCCATATGTGGAGTGAAATGTTCGACTATCTCCAATTTCATCATCCAACCATTTTATTGGGAGTCCTGTTTCAATCATTCTTTTCAGTAGTTCATTTATACGTGGTGTAAACGGTGAACCTTTCGGAAGCGGAAATAAGATGTCGTTAGTTGAAACAGTCTGTTTGACAATGTGAAATGCGTCTCTATATATGGTACCACCGAAATAATTTTTAATAATATATCTTGCAACATTGCTATTACATACAAATGCAGATTTTCTTTCTTCTGCGATCTTAAGCAAAAATCCCATAGTTTCTTTTGCGCCTAAAATAGCAATTCTATTGTACATTTTTCGAACAGCGTCGTTAGTAGACGATTTCATCAACATTGCTTGGTCTTCAGTAGTTCGAATTTCAAAATTTGAATTAGCAATATCTTCTAATGTATTAATATCAGCTTGTCTGAAAGGGCACGTCAAAAATTCTACAATTCCACCTTGATATACAGAAGTTACAACAAAACTAAAATATGTGATAATGAAGAACAGAAATCTTCCTAGATTTGTAACAGGTTGATCAAGAACAGAAACTTGAAGAAATATTTGCCAAATTCCGAAGATGCTGTGAAATTTCCATTTTGCATTCAGAAGTTTAGTGTACACTGCATGGAAAGTGGAAAATATAGTAATGGTTGCGAAAATGAGGAGCCAACATTCTGCCTGCAAAAGTCGTATAAAGTGCATCCATTGGGGTAAATATCCTGCTTTCGGAACCAAAACTACAGCAACATCAAACACTAGAGGATAGGTAGTATCTAAATCTAAGTATAAATCCAATGATTGTAAGACAATATTGAAACTTAGATCGGATTTTCCATTCACGAGATCGCCAATTATAGCAGTCCAGGATCCATTTGATTTGTCGCCCACAATATTTTTGGGATATTTATATTTGTAGATTGGAGTTATATTCATTTTTTGCACAAAAGTTTGGAATGCTTTCCCAGCTATACCACGACATTTAAAACTTCCATCTTTTTGTTTTATTAGATAATTTGCTATTACCACAGTTGAATAAGACACAGTAAGGGGATAACCATTTAGGTTTTGTAGTATGGCGGATACTCTTCTGTGCTCACAGAAAATATTTGCAATTGAGTGTGGTACCATTTGGTGGTCATGAGAATCAGGGCTTCTTGCAAATGGGTTGTATGAATATTTTTTCAACAGTATTATTGACATATTTTTCGTTACAGTTACGTCCATCCATATGACAAATAGATGTAACACCTTCCAACGCCATGCGGTCGAGAAAAGGTGCTTAATGGAAGCTTTGGTTTGGTTATGTGAAGTAAGAATTACAACAATTCTTGATTGTCGACGCCAGGGATGCAGCTGTATTTCTCTTATTAGTTCTTCCGAAGCAGATTCAACATTTAATGACAATATAATAATAGTTCCGCCTTCAGTGATCATGTCATCGTTTTTACTGTGAATATTGGTCTTATTTCCTATAATTGTAGAAACGTGAGAGCCATGAAATACCTTTGTAATTTTATTTGTTAATACAGAAGGGACGTTTATTGAGTTAAGTGTTATGCTCCTCTGAGTACAGGAAGCTTTCGTAGTACTTAAGGAGATCTCGTTGATAAGGGAATGTTCAATGTCATTATTGTTATGAACAAGATCCAACTGTATTTTAGATCTGTGTGCAAATAGTTCTTGCACCACACACCAGAGTACCAATAAGAGAAATGTGTAATTCATAGTGATTCTACCTCGGGTGGCAAAAGTTCCTTCAAAATTCCTGAAAGCAAAATAAAAGATACAATTTAAATTCTCTTCAATATATTTTAAAGGTAAACCATATACGTGCAAGAAATTAATTTTTCTTTTGTGCGCCCATGTTAAGATTGGCTTGTTTTTTTTTTTTAAACAAGTGTAAATTCCTTAAACTTTTAAAGAAATGTTTACCATCGTAGTAAATATTGACAAGTTGCATTTCACATTGTAAAAACAGTTTTTGTATGCCCTTATTTTATTTCTTCTACTGTCAGCATATTGGTTTAATCACCTGTTCGTGAGATATCTCAGTTTCAACCCCATGTTAGCTTTCCGGTTAGGCGCCGAACCTCATATTCATTTATTTATTTTTACCAATTTATAATGAATCATGTGAGTTCGGGCACATCAAACCATAGTTTGCATTTCTACATAGATTTACAGTTTACATTATCATAGACACACCTTTATACAAACAGTGACAGCCAATAATCCAAAATTTGTTACGAAAAGTCAGGTGTCATTATTAATTCATTAAATACGTTTTTGAGTTGTTCAGTTCTAGTGTCCCACCATTCTGACTCAGGTTTTTAAATGTTTTTCTTCCTTATCCCGGCCCGAGCCTTGGATCCCTAAAGACCATAAATAAAATTCAAATGTTTTTTAGTTCACCACAGTTAAATACGGCGGAAGACGAAGTAATACTAGTACCGTTGCTTCATGTAACGAACGACACGTATTTTGATACAAAAAACACGGTCAGTATGCCTATCGAGCAAAGAAGGGTTAGAATAAGCCAGGTTAGACAATAGTTTTCATTATACACAATGCACATCGTCTTTAACCAGAGCTGAAATGGGTCAAGTTTCGGACTGTGCCGCCAAATCACCTATGTATGGGTTACTTAACTCTACCTTTAACTTTCACACCATCTGCTTGTTCTGAATACGGATGCATCTAAATAGGCCTTGGATTTTCTGCTCTGTCACTCTTATTACACTTGCATTAGTCGAGACTTTGTTATATTGAGTAAAATTTACTTTATCTACCCTCCAAAATGCAAAATCTATAGCTGAAATGTATTCATTCCAACATGTGTGGGAGTGTTGAAACGCAAATATAAGACTATCGAGTTATGCAAGTGTGAAATAAGAATGAAAGAGACGAAAGGCCACAACGTCTATTTAGATGCATCCACGTCCAGGACAAGCACATTGTGTGCGTGTTAAAGGCAGAGCTGAACTCGAATCACTTAGCTAAATATGCATCGTGTATAATGAGAAATAATGTCTAACCTGGCTTATTCTAACGCGTGTTCGCTCGCTATACATACTGTCCGTGATCAAAATTCGTGTCATGTATAGCACAAAGTAACGGTATTAGTCCATCTACTGACAGATTTAACTGGTGAATTCAAACACATTTGAATTTTATTTATGGCCTTCATCTGAAGCTCGGGTCGGAATATGGAGGAAAAGAAAGCGGGTAGGTGAGGAAGAACGCTGGAACTGAACAACTGAAAAACGTATTTAATGAATTAATACGCTCGGCTTTTCGTAACAAATTTTGGATTATTGGCTGTCCTGTGTGTGTGTAATGATGTGTCTCTGATAATTATTTACACGGTAATGCGTGATATAGAGCGTATATATACATATATATATGACACAATAGCTGGCGTAGATAAAGTAAATTATAGCCGAACAATACGACGTAAGTAGTTACTTTCCTCCACTGCTTTATGACTTACAAACACTGCCCGTGCAATTTAGAACAGTGATTCCGCCACATCTTCCCTGTGGGAGGTGTCATCCCCTAAATTATCGACAACATTCCCCAACTTCAAGATTTTTGCGGTCAAAAATCTATAGAAATCGTGCAAAACTCCAGTTGTACCCTTCCAATTTTGACTTTACACCCCCTACACTGAAAATACTGGCGGAATTCCTGATTTATACGCTTCGTCAATTCACGCCACAAGTTCTCTTCACCTTTATTTCTGAAAGAAGGTGTTCCAGAAATCAAATATGGATTGTTTTTCGTAAATTCAACATTTTTTTTAGTTTGTTCATCTGTAACTTTATAGCTCATGTTTGTTATTTGCTGTTCGAGTCCTTCAACCATGGATTGCCTGCAACTTTGATTTCACTGATCGATTATTTAATACGTTCGATCAATCTATAATTAAAATCAGACCGGAATCTGGCAAACTGATTGACTGGAAAATTGTAGTCTTTACACAAGGTACAATGATTGAATATTTTAACCTAAGGAGCACCAGCGCCAAGACGTGATGTGTCAAGATTACGAATTTTACTAACCTCGCGACTTCTGCAAACGCTAGAGACTCGTACGCGTGATCAAGCTAACGTCCGGGAATCGGTCCCCAGGTTTTTGCCATAGTCCGATGGAGTAAGGCAATAACGAGCAGTACCAACAAGAAAGAACCTCAAGTTCTGTAGGTTAGTTTTGAAATAATTTCCAATTGTAAATAACCAGAGTCTGAAGCTATCTTGTTTTCTAAAATTGACCAATTTTTTTTTATGCAATCTTGTTAGAGACGTAGTTGTACACCTTTAACCGTCCTTCCCCTTATGGTGGGTAAGAAAAGGCCATTTTCTTTTGTGAAGACACATGGTGATAAGGGCTGCATCAAGGCCTTACTGCTCAGAAGTTTGAAGGAAGAAAACAAGACAAAAAGGAATATATCGTCTGTACTATATTTATTATCAAAGGAGCCTAATATTGTTAAACATAGGTTTATGAAAAGTGTCATTATTCATGGTGATAGAACATGTACAGGTATTTTTTCCAAGCATATAGGAGCAAACCCTTGAAGTAATACTTGAAAATATAAAGACGTGTGAATTATATAAAAATGTGTATATAATATTGAAGGATGAAAGTCTTGCCAGTATATAGAAGAAAATATTTAATCAACCTATTATCATTTTCCAGAAAAGAAAGTGTTCTGGAAATAATGTTTTTAAAATGTACCGGAAATATTTCGTGCTCTGCGAGCACTTATTAAACTAATGGTTGAGTATAAATAAATGCAATGAATTCAGTGAATGTGATTATAGCCTACAGTATCTCGTAATCCTGTTAACAGTGACAGCAGTAACATTGCAAATTGATTGAGACAGCATATGCCAATTAGTTCGGCTCTTTTACTTTATTTCATACATCGTGGCAACAAATATACTAATTTGTGCAGTAAGTAAGCACGCATATAATTCTCTTGCAATGTTCCGTTCCTAACTTCGGAAAACGCTTTGTATCTTCTGCCCAACACCTATTAGGTCCAGTCGTCCAGCTATTACGATGCCGTCGCTCAGCAATTCTTATTCCGTATAAATTATATGATTCTCTCGTGGCCACTAAGATGCTCGGATTCTTTAGGAATTCCTACCTAAAGGGAGCGAAACTTAGCCGAGATTGCCATCGAAGAAACTGTGTGAAAGCTACTTCCGCGAGTATACACTAACGATAGGTATCGTTTAGAAATTAAGGTAACAATAGATATAACTTTAAGAATTTAAGCTTCAAAGTATAATATCACACTTCCACACTACTTACATACACCTTGGTACATTATTTACACAAATATGCTCATTAAACAATTGCTGAAAATAATTTCTTTCATAAAACATTGAATGGAATTATGTATACTGCTTATAATTCTTCGAACTATTAACCATTTGTATTCTTTTAACAATTAATATGAATTTCTCGCTATATCCATCGTCACTACATTTTGTGTAATAAATTATTCCTCTTTTGTATGAGTTTGTTGATTTTCTTATTCTTTGGCTATTACATTAGTTAAACTATTTTATCCCGATAGCACAGCTCCCAGGTGTGTCATTGTTTCAACAATATAACCAAATAAAATGTTCATATTAAGTATCTTTCTTTCTGTTCATATAAGTATCTAAGCAATGTAAACAGATTAATTAACTGAATTAAAATCAAACATCATTAAAGCATTTTGATACGTTATGACATGTGCCCCAACTTGGGCAAATAGAAAGAGGGCTTTACGAGCTTCCTTATTATATGAGTATGTCTTCTATGTTGTCAGTGGGTCTTCTTCTTTCTTTCTTTTTATCTCACACCTTGTTCTTTTATTAATTTTCAATATTGTATTGAATATTGCACCTTTCATTTCTTTATTACATGATATATTAATCTTCTCTTATGCTTTATACTTCGTCACACATTATCTTCTTTTTCATCAATTCCCCTTTTATTGTTTCAATCTTCTGACTTTAAAAGTATTTATTCTTCATAACCTTTATATTATTTTATAACATCTACATTTGCTTTAATTTTATTTAATTTTCCATCTGATGTTGTTTTAATTCTGTTTAGAATGATCTTCCGGTAAGTTCCAATTGCCTCTTCTTTGGCTCAACACCTTACAAACTCACACTTATCTGAAATCTTAATATTCAGGTATATTTGTTCATGTAGATTATTTATCTTCATGGCCTGTTATTGACTCTTACATTCACTACACATTCCCCAGACCTGAAGACGTGTACCAGCTATTGGTACTGGTGAACCCAGTAGTTGGTACCCCTACCAAATATGTTCCTATGAAGCCTCATCCTATGTAAAAATACTAGCGATCGTATTTTTATATATACGAGGGTTGATCCAGAAATAAGGTTCCAAAAGAGCTCCAGCCGCACGGGAAGGTGCGAGGCGAAATCCGGCAACATCGCTGTGCGCGGATGTTCCCCCACTCTCGATTCCGCCCGGCCGCGCTTCGCTGTGCCGCTCAGTCTTGGCTCAGCAGCTGTCCGAGATGGTGGTGTCCATTGTTGCTCCCGCCAAGTGCGAGATTCGTTCAGTAATTAGCTTTTTGCACGCCAAAGGGACTCCACCCGTGGATATTCATCGTCAGTTGACAGAGGTGTATGGCGACAAGTGTATGTCCGTTCAACACGTCCGAAAGTGGTGCAGGGAACTTAGTGCCGGTCGGAAGGACGTCCACGATGAAGAACGGAGTGGAAGACCGTCAGTTTCGGAGGCGATTGTCGAGATGGTCCAACGCGAAGTGCTTCAAAACAGGAGGATCACCGTCCGTGAACTTGTTGCTCGGATTCCTGGGAGTTCTTACGGTACAGTGGACAGAGCTTTGACTGAAAAATTGGAGTATCAAGTGTTGTGCTCGATGGGTACCGCGTATGTTGACAGCATAACACAAGGAGAAACGCCTTGCCTGTGCTCGCCAGTTTCTTCAAAAGTGTCAAGAAGATAAGGAAGGATTGTTGGACTCCATTGTTACGGGAGATGAAACGTGGGTGTTTCATTTCACTCCCGAAACGAAACAAAAGTCCAAACAGTGGCGTCACTCAGGTTCACCAGTCGCAAAGAAGTTCAAACGAACTCCTTCTGCTGGCAAAGTCATGGCCAGTGTGTTTTGGGATCGTAAGGGGATACTGCTGATCGATTTCATGGAACCTGGGACAACAATCAACTCAGACAGTTATTGTGCAACACTAAGAAAACTCAGGCGAGCTATGCAGAACCGCCGGCGAGGACGACTGACAGCCGGTGTAAGGCTGCTTCACGACAACGCCCGACCTCACGTCTCCCGTCAAACCCAGGACCTTTTGACAAACTTTGGGTGGACTGTCATGTCCCACCCACCGTACAGTCCGGACCTCGCGCCTAGCGATGTTAAAGGAATACTTGAGTGGCCAACGCTTGCGGAGCGACGATGAAGTCAAAGACGAGGTGAAACGCTTCCTCAACGGGTTGGCGGCGGAGTTCTACGACATTGGGATACAAAAATTTGAGCACCGTCTACAAAAACGCGTAGAAAAAGATGGCGATTATGTCGAAAAATAGAGCAAAGTGTCTTGTTTCCAACGATGTACATTGCTATGAGAATAAACAATGTTGTCTATTTGTAAAATTGATGGGAACCTTATTTCTGGATCAACCCTCGTATTTTCATTTTTGCCTTAAAGGTTAGAATGGCTATGTTAGAAATCTGAAAATTTTATTTTTTGATAAAAATGTTGCCTCATGTCAAATGGCCTACCAGTTATTGGTACTCCCGTGGCAGCAGTAACTAGTTTCCATAATTTACACGATGATACATGATAAGGGGCGTCTAAACATCCTTCTAATTGTTTAAGAGAAACACTATAATAATTACATTATATCAATAAATAACTAGAGAAAAATAAAAATACAGTCCTTAGAGTATCTGCTTAGATTTTGATAGGTTAAATTTATAACTGAACAAAGCCTTCTTTAAATTATCACCTTAACCACGACCAAAAATGATGCGTTTCGTGTGTAGAAGTCATCAAAGAAGCAATAAGCAACGTGTTTGGAATAATATCAGCTTTGCCAAATTATTATGGAGCTTAATTTCAAGAAGAATTTTTTTTTCTGATGTAAGGGAAATGGGAGCACATTGGTACGATTTTTACAAAATGAAGATTTTAAGGCTTGTTATCAGTTACTGCAACATCCTTTTATTCCCTTTAAAGTATGATCCTTTGCCTAATTTTATAGCACAAAGCTATTTTCTCACCCTTTATCTACCTTAAGTAATTTCATTATAAGGTCTTCAAACAATACCAATGTGCCCTATGCGGGCCTGATTGGTTCAGGCCTGGGGCAGATTGGTACAGGTTATGTTAAATCTCACCATCTTAATTAATGCGTAGACATTATCCATTCACAAGTTACATTATATCAACATTCTTTCCTCAACAGTTTCTAAACATTTTAAAAATATTACTAATTTAGAAAGACGACATTATTACGAATAATATACAACTCCATTCTACAACTCTACAGCAGTTCATTACATAGGCTACCTCTTCTACAAACAAACAATTAAAGTTTGTTTCAACAGTTGCAATTTGAGCATTATTGGTAATAAACATTATAATAAATAATTAAAATTTTTATTTGTAAAATTATTGGTATATATTTTATACTATGCTTTTATGCTCTATGTTTTGATATTATGCTTTGGTATGCTTTTAAAATTAGTAGTTTCCATGTCCTTGGACAACCTGCAGCAAGTTAAAGGTAAAAAACAAAGTTTTAAGTGCCATTATGTTGTTTTATGTTTTTGGTTTTTTTTAAAGTAACACGCGGGTATAACGCAAAATATCGGTTAACCTGCAGTTGAAATTAAAAATGAATTCCATTTTTATGAAGAAATTAATCCCTTTGAAACAACCTTTTGAATTTCTCAAATTAAATAATAATATACACGAAAGAAAAGAATCGTGCTGAATAGTGACATATTGAAACAACGGCAAAAGAGGCTAATTCGTACGTACCTATGTGCCCGTTCGATTGTGTACCAATGTGCCCAAAGCTGCCATTTGAAGAAAGAAAGCAATTTCCTGCTGAATGAGCTAAGTGGTTACGCTGCATACAGTCAAATTTGTATTCAAGGAAATATGTGTTTATGCACAGCAGATACCAGGTGTATAAGCTTAAATCCGCGGTTTGCCCATAGATGGCGTTCGTGAGCGTATGAAGCTACCATGGGCACGCCAGACCTATTATGTGGATGAGTTGGACCTCTGGCAACACGAATTAGTGCACATAATCAGCAAGTGCGGACAACAACACACAGTGTTCCGTTGGTAAGCATGGCGAGTTTTGTGCCAGAAAAAGAGCATATGCGGGAAGCTCTGCTTTTCTGCTTCCATTTGAAGAAATCGGTTGCCGACGCGCATCAAATGCTTGTGGAGGCCTATGGTGACAGTGCTTTATCGGAAACAACGTGCCGAGATTGGTTTCGTCGGTTCAAAGACAGCAATTTTAACCTGAGTGACAAGAAGCGTGAAAATCGGCCCAGGAAGTTTGAGGACCATCGATTTCAGGCGCTGTTGGACGAGGACGATACCCAATCGCAACAAATGCTTGCCGAGCAATTAGGCGTTACTCAAGCAGCCATTTCCATGAGTCTACGTGCCATGGGAAAGGTTCAGAAGATCGGAAAATGGGTGCCGCATGAATTGACCGATCGGCAGCTGGAGAGACGCCAACACACATGCGAAATGTTCCTCGCCAGACAAAGAAGAAAGTCGTTCCTGCATCGGATTGTGACGGGCGATGAAAAGTGGATATATTTCGCGTGTGTGTTGGCGTCTCTCCAGCTGCCGATCGGTCAATTCATGCGACCATCATTTTCCGATCTTCAGAACTTCGCCCGGAAGACGATGCTCTGTGTTTGGTGGGATCAACAGGGTATCGTCTACTTTGAACTGTTGCAACCGGATCAAACTGTCAATGCCCACCGCTACCACCAACTGATCACCGTGCTCTGTGTGAAAAAAGACCGGAGTATCAACAAAGACATGACAAGCTGATATTCCTCCACGACAACGCCCCATCGCACACGTCAAAAGTGGTCCAAAACTACTTGGAGACATTTAAGTGGGAGGTGCTACCCCATCCCGCTTATTCATCAGACCTGGCCCCTACAGACTACCATCTGTTTGCGTCGATGGGCCACGCCCTCGCTGAGCAGCACTTCGATTCGTATGCAGACGTCCGAAAATGGCTTGATGAGTGGTTTGCCTCGAAGAGTAGGACTTTTTTTTTTCGCGTGGTGTCCACAAATTGCCCGAGAGGTGGGCAAAATGTGTAGCTAGCGAGGGAAAGTACTTTGAATAACTTGCTTTGTGCTTTCTGTGAACACACCATGTGTTTTGCTGACTACAAAACAGCGGATTTAAGCTGATACTCCTGGTATTTTACTGATAACAAAGTATTTTACAGAAGCTTCCGAGTCGAAATCCACACACAGCAAAAAGTACCGATGTTGCCTCACCGCCATGTACTTCCAGTATGTTAATGGTCGAATATCAATGTTGCTCACCACATAGTTCTCATAATTAATCATTTCTATTTGCAACAGCTGACGACACTGTACCAGTGTATCCCTTGTATCAATGTGCTCAATCAGTTATATATACTCCTTCATAGATACCAGGTGTATGCATAAGTTTTTGCCGTTTTTCTTTGGTAAAGAAAACACGTAATTTGCAAAGTAAATTAATTTTGTTTTATTCAAAATATTGGCCATCGGCTTCTACACATTTCGCCCATCTTTCAGGTAATTGATGCATACCATGCCAGATAAACTGCTTGTCTTTTGCGGAAAACCATTCGTCGAGCCAACGTCTTCAAAATTGCTGAAGTGCTGCTCTGCGAGCGCGTGCCCGTTTTGATTGATTGATGCGAAGAGGTGATAGTCAGATGGCGCCAGGTCTGAGGAGTACGGCGGGTGCGGAAGGATGTTCCATTCCAAGCGATTTCAAGGTGTCTTACACTGGTTTTGCTGTGTGAGACGGCGCATTGTCGTGTAACACAATCACTTTGCCATGTCTTCGGGCCCATTCCGGTCGTCTTTCGATCAATGCGTGATTTAAATTAATCATTTGTTGGCGAAAGCGTTGTGCATTAACGGTTTCGCCGGGCTTCAAGAGCTCATAATACACAATACCGCTCTGGTCCCACCAGACACAAAGCATGGTCTTCTTGCCGAAGCGATTTGGCCTTGGTGTTGAAGGACCGGCTTCGCCAGGTGAAAGCCACGATTTTTTCCGCTTCGGGTTTTCAAAATAAATCCATTTTTCGTCACCCGTCACAATTCGATACAAAAAGGTTCTCTTTAGTGGCGTTGAAGGAGCATTTCACAAATGACTTTGCGATTTTCCATTTGACGTTCATTCAAATCGTGTGGGACCCATTTTCCCAGTCTATTGATCTTCCCCCATTGCTCGTAAACGTCTGCTGATTGTTTCTTGTGACACATTTAATACTTTTGCCAATTGCTGTTGAGTTTGAGTTGGGACATCCTCCAATAACACGTACAATTGCTCGTTTTCGCACTTTTGTGGTCTACCAGAGCGCGCACTGTCTTTCACATTGAAATCACCACTTTTAAATTGTCGAAACCATGTCTCACATGTTCTAATCGATGGAGCGTGTTCACCATATGTTTCTACCAGCACACGATGACTTTCAACAGACGTTTTCTTTTGATTAAATAAGAAAAGCAATGCGTGCAGCAAATGTTCTTTTTCAGGCACAAACTTCGACATAATCACTGAACGATAAAACAAAAACGCTAGTGTTTGGCGGCCTCAACTTGTGTGTGTTTGTAGTTTAAAGTCAGACGAACAAAATGACGTATGTGTCAAATGAATACGCTGCGTACTGATCGCTGGCGCCATCTCTTATTTAAACCGGTAACTACTTATGCATACACCTGGTAACTACTGTATTTTCTTCAATGATCAAAATTACCATTATATTTTCTGGACTTCTTAAATGCGGATGCTTGAAATCAGTTATTGTTAAACCTATGACGTTTACACCAACTCCTCTCGATTTTGCTGCAGAAATATATAGTTTCATTTTTGCGATGTATAACATCGACTACTATTCACAATTAAAAGTATAAAACATCATTCCTACTGCAGTAATATTCCTTGATTATAGCTTGATTATCTATAAAGTGCTAAGTCATTAGTCTCATTACGTAATGTTTTCATTAGCAGAAAACAACTTTCGCCTATGGTCAAAAGGTCTAATCGATTAACGCTTGTTATCTACTCATATTAACATGGTTTCGAACTATAAAACACAATTTCTTAGTCATTACAGACTCTTTGTTTCTTCCTATTATCTTCCTTTTGATCCTGTTTACCTATCTCTAATTTAGTGCGACAACACTTCCACAAAATAGCAGTAAAATAGCAAACAAGTTTGTTCGTTATAGTGGAATTCCATAAGTATGAAACAAAAGCCATATTGAAGCAGTTAAAAAGGCAGAAAGCTTCATTTTGTACTTTCTTTTATAGGCTACTTATAGCTTCATATTTACACAAATATTAATATAAGAACATCTCCAAGGTAAGAAAATAATCACTAAATTAGTGGGTTTTTCTTTTTGTGTTTGCATGTAGACTGACACGTGTTACTACTCAGAAATTACTCACCACTAACTTTATGAAAACCTTTACATCGAAATTGTAAAACAAGAGAAATAAGAGATTCATTATGAAATCAGTCTTTGTGTCTCGTAGCTTTCGTGTGTTCTATCGGTTTATTTGAGTCCGTTTGTATGTCAATCCTCTTTTTCTTATAATAATAGAGTACCCATTTGGGAATTTGCAAAGAAACGAAATAATAATACACTTGCAGAATTAACTCTAGACAGTGAACAACATTGGAAAATTAAGATACTTCGTGAAGAACACTCAACTGTTCTATATTTAAAAAAAATATATATTTAAGAAAAGATCTTTCCTTACAATATGGTTTGAAAATAGCTCATTATTTGCAGAAACAGGATCACTAACGGTAAAATAGTAAAAACTAGAAATTACTCAGAAGGTATGTGTCAAATACAATATATATTTTTTCCTTGTTTTTTATTTGCAGGTTTAACAAATCCACAAACGATCAGAAAACTTGATGTAAAAATTAAATCAATACAAAACCTCGTTTGGGGTAAAAGGAAGAGTGACGCAAGAATTCTACTCACAAATGAAGTGATATCTATTTTGCGAGTGACTTTCTTTGTGTCACTATGGCGGAAGGATACTGTCTCTTAATTTTATTACAAAGGCAATACTTTCGCCATAGTGACACAAAG
>JAGDQP010005571.1:0-44826 GCA_022664845.1 Lepisma saccharinum
AACTCTTGAATTTGTTATGAACTTTCTTCCCTGAAATTTTGAACTCTCTAGACTTGAATTTGTACAAGCAGCATTGAAATTTCCTGCAACGATAAAAATACATTAGACATATACGGAGATAGTGCTGCCATCTCTTGCCGTATATCTTGGCTTTGCGTTGCCCTTGAATAAATCTATCGAAAGTCTGCATTCTAGACTCACTCCTCTATCTACATTTAGAGTTCGTTTTGTCAAGTTATCTAAGCTTTAACCTCTGATTTAAATATAGATTCTTTGTAAGTCCTTGATGTTTCCATTCCAAACCAGACTTATTATTTCAACCACCACCTTGTTATATCACGTAATATAAGAAAACTCGCACTGCTGACGTGTGTTTGACTTGTCCTTAGTTTTTAAATTTATTTAAATAATAAAAAAAAAACTATTTTGGCTCGCCTTAAAGCAAGGTTTTTGATGTCTTCTTAAGTAGCTGTATCAAGATGAATTGGCTAGGCCATTTGGAGCGACTCTCGCTCCATCTTCAGGCCGACGTATAGATGTAATTTAAGTGTGTGTGTAGGGTTTTTGAGAGTTGATATTTTATGTTATGCTTAATTAATATGTATTATGTAAGTATGTGGAAAGATGTGTATTATTTCTTGGCGGAAACACTTGTATCCAACTGTAAGAGCCACTGTGCTTTTAAATTATTCCGCTGTCAGTGTTGCTAGTTGTAAAAGACTTCTACAAGAAGGTAGTTTTGAGTGGCTGCGGCCATGTTGGAAGGATTGGAGTCGAATGTCTTCTATATGTAGAGTTGGGCTACATTTACAACAAATTCCTCTTCAGCTATAAGAACTGTGAAGACTAAGAATTATCAGCCATATTGTATGTACAGAAAGGCAAGTGTTAAAATTCGAAATGGGGTAATCTAGAATAAATAGGTGGAAACCTAAGAAGAGTGTACCCCAGTAAATTAGCTGGGCGTAATATTTACACTTTTTGTAAGTTCGTCAATTCTTGCGCTAGAAATTTTTCGATGTGAGGAGAATGCCATGCCATGTGCGAAACAAGTGAGGCAAAGCCCAGTCGGGGGATTGTGCACATACGCTGCCGCAAGGTTTCAGCAGCGAGCATCCTATTCCTATATATACAGGGTGTTTCAGGATTAAAGGTAAATAATTGAGGAGGTGATTGTACATGGCCAGTACATAAAAAAAAATTCATATTAACATGTATGTTTTCAGGCTTCATTCTAGAGATATACTTACAAAAAGATTGTGCCATGGTGATAAGTTTGACCCACTAGCACTACACAAAATCACTGCGAAAGTGAGAGAACATGTTACAGAACACTAAGGTCTCCTCTACAATGCACAAGTGTCAGATCAGGTGTTTGAAAATGTCACCATTAACCTCAATACGCTTGCGAGCAATCATTAACAGCAATGATTGTGTACATGGGCGCAGTGCCTCCCTGTTGCGAGGAAGTTCGTCCGCTGCGGCCACAATGCGACCCCTAAGGTCCTCTGGTGTGTTCACCTGAAACACGCATACACCTTGTCTTTTAAACGGCCCCAAATCCCGTAATCCGTGGATGACAAGTCGGGCGATCGAGGTGGCCCAAATCCAATTTTATGTACTGCTCATGTACAATCACCTCCTCAATTACTTACCTTTAATCATGAAACACCCTGTATAAATTAAATCAAGGTTTCGTTAGAAAAATGGTGCTGACACCTTCACCACTTACCTAGCCCTAGTAGCTCCAAAGTGGAATCGCCCTTACGAGATAAAGCGTTTGAAACTTAGAGCCCAAAATCGATCCCTTTCAATGGTAAACACACAGAATATTTCGCCATAAATCTAAATGATACACTAACATAAAATTGAGTCTTCGAAAGGTAATTTCTATCAATACAGTAGATATTAGGAGTTTAAAACTAAATCCATGGGGTAGTCAGTGTCGCCAATCTGATGTTTCGTTATTTTTTTTTTTTTTTTTTCGAACAGCACTACGTCAGTAACGTCATATGTGAAACACAGAACGCAGGGTTTCTTTTAAAGAAACGTTGCAATTTGTCATGCTTAACCTGGTATAACATTCACAGTTTGCAACCTGTATTCTGTGCTTCTCTAGAATATGCTACATATCCAACAAACCGCCGTAGCTTAGAGCGTTTTCGTAGCATTCGGAAGGTCGTTGGTTCAGTCCCAGCGGGCAACCATCCTGACTGAGTTTTTTTTCCTCAGTCACACAAGGCAAATGTCAGAATGAGACCTTCAACATATACCCTGGCCGAAGTCTTTCCCGTCCCCGATTCCGACCTGAGTCTTAGATGACTAACTAACATACATAAAATTCAATTAAATTCCAACAAAGTGACGTAGTGCCATTTGAAAAATAATAAACTATGTACGAGGTTGGCAACACTGACCACCCGATGACTTCACGTTTTAAGTCCTAATATTCATTGTATTGATTTAAATTACCTTTTAAAGGCATTGTTTAAGATTTGTGGCGAAATATTCATTGTATTTACGATTGCAAGGAGTCTATTTTGGGCTCCCAAGTTGCAAAAGATGAGGAATTCAACCCATCTTTGTATGAACTTTTTTTTTTTCTTGTTTCGATGTCAGGATTCATATCTCGAAGTTTGAAACATTCTTTCCTTTACACTTTGTATATTTCTTCACTTTTAATTAAACTTTCGTTGATACCTTGAAAAATAAACTTTAACTATCATGATGTCTAGTTGAAATTTCCGGATTTATAGTACGATCAAATGGGTTATTGAAATTACCATTGGTTGTACCGTTGTGTATCAGCAGACATGTGCAGGGGCCACGGTGGCTCAGTTGGTAGAGCGCTCACCTCTGGTGCTAGGGGTCGTCGGATGGAACCCTTCTCATGCCATGTGGGCTTTGTAGTGGACAAACACTGTGTGCGTGGGTTTTCTCGAGGTGCTCCCACTTTCTTCATTCCACCAGTTCATCCATATGACCTGAGCCATAGTTGCCTAAAGGCCTTAAAATAATAAATTCAAAATTCACAGACATGTCCATTGATCACGCTCGAATAGATCCTCCTTGACTCGAAATTTCTTTTCTCTTTTTTCAGCCTCATCATAAACTTGCTCACGAAATCGGAGCTGGTGCACCATGTTTGAACTGTGATTCGTGCCCAGGATTAGATCTCCACTTTTGGAGGTAAATGGAACTGTAGATTCTAGCTATGAATGATTTATTGTACATTTTGGAATCTTGTACCTTGCATGTTTTATTTATATATCTAATGGTAACATTACTAAGTCCCTGTAAAGCACGGTTAGTTAGTTAGTTAGAAGAGCATACATGCATGGAGTTTTTCAAGAATTAAAAACAATAATAAATTGGTATTGCTGTGAGTCAGTCAATGAATTTATTAGAAATTTATCTACTTCGTGGAAGTTAAATATGGAAAACAAGGAAGGTGTGCTCTCTGTGGTACTGTTCCTCAAAAGATGCAGTCTGATTATACATATAATGATTCCATCCCAGGTTTCTCTAAGCACCAGCAAATAGAGAACACATTTTATCAAAGGTAACAGAATGTTTTTTTCTTCTTTTTTTTAAAAGCATTTTAAGCATTGAAATTTGAATTACTGTTAGCGAGATTCCATTAACGTACGAAGCAAACGAAATATTACTAAAATATAGTTTATTTATGATAATGAGGAAGTGTGTAATTCAATCTTCAAGTTTGTTTCAACTGCAAAGCACTGTTGAAAGATGACTCATTCTTCTAAACACAGGCTACCAGTCAAGTGGTAGATTTTGATATGAGGCTCTTAATTGAAATTTTTAAGAGACTCGTGTGTAATAAATTTTCTGGATTGTTTTCTTTCTGCTGAGATATTCCATTTTAAAGTTTGTTATTGAAGCCTAAAAAGGTAGTATGCAGTGCTTACTTTTGGCAAATCATATATTAGCAAATAATTAATAAAAAGGAGTCATTCTTTTTTTTATATAATAGTCATATGTGTGTGTGTGTGGTTTGTGATATGTCTCATATCGTTTCTACAGGAGGTACAGAAATTGTGACAACTTCAAAGAAAAACATTGGAAATGTCAAGATTTTTGTTTTAACTCATCCTGAAAGGAATGTATGTACTTCTTGCTTACAACTGTGAGTAACCACGTCGAGGTACTTGATTGCAAAAACATCTTTAAAGGGCTTGGGATTGATATTTTCACTGTAACAATAACGTAAAGTCTGTTGTTTTTTTTAAAAAAGTTCACCATATGTGGACGCTCTTTTCCCAGAAAAAAAGAAAAACAGTCTACGTACTGATGACACAGCGAGGAAAACATGATGGAATAAAAATCACACCTACCGAGTGTACCAGGAAACCTCACTGTGAAAATGAACTACGAACTGGACGGGCCTTCGGCAGTATACTACTGCCTTCTACGGTCCCAAGGTTAAAAGGAAAAAAAGTTCAGGATAGGAACATCTGAAAAGGAGCTAAGAGGGACATATGCACCTGTATAGACTCGTAAAACTCAAATGGCGGCTACCTAACATCAGGATGTATTCTTGAATTTGAATTGTATTTATAGCTTTCAGGTATCTACGGCTCATGCCAGGATAGGGATGGGGAAGGTGTCTACCAGTTCCTGTGTTGAAGGTGCCATCCCGGCATTTGTCTCGTGTGTCTTTAGGAGAAACTTCAGTCAAAGGGGCCGGTTGCTGAGATCGAACCCATGACTTTTCGAATGCTACGCCAACGCTTGGTAAGGGCAAGTTTTGTAATCGATCAGGCTTTGATATAGATTTTACGGTTAAATATTTCCTGCAAAAATTAAAATAAATAAAACGTTCGCGAGGCGCTTTGAGAGCTACTGAATCGATTGAGAGAGGAGAGAAATTATCGCATACTTAGACAGCTTCTCCCGTTGAATTCAGTAACTGTTGAAGTGCCTCGCGAACACTTTTTTTCCACAAAAAACATTATCCGTGAAATCTAAACCATTATCTGGTCTAAACTAGCCCCTTATAATATTTTTTTTTCGCAGATTTGTTTTCTGAGAAAATGGCAAGTACGACCGACTTTCCAAAGGAACTTTTATATATATATATATTAAACATGCTGCCATAGAATCTAAACCAATGTCTGGTCGATTATAAAGCTGGTCAACTTTTAGAACACAAAAGTATTTCAACTATACTGGAAAACTTTTATTTTTTTTAAGTGTGTGTTCTGTGAAAATTCCGTCCAAATGTGTCAACCTTTTTTTTTATAAACAACCAACTTTCCGTTCTTACAGTGAATATCAAAATTCCCAAACTCTTCGAGGCGGTGAAGTACCTACTCAAAGTGGTTACTCAAATTTGTATACAAGAAGTATGTTCAGAAAGAGAGGGTAAAACTCCCCACCCACCCCCAAAAAAAGAGACAGTTTTCGATTTTTTCTTCAAACTTGTCAGAATTTGTGAACGAAGCATATAGGAGTAATATTTTGACATTACAAACTACACAGAAATGTCTATCATATAAGAAACATGATTTCCTTGTGTTAATTAGTTACCAAGATATGAGTTGTCAAAAATAGTAAAGCATACCACGTTTTGAGCTTCAACGGCGAACTTTAAGAATAATATCTCTGCAGTTTTTTTTATTTTATTATTATTATTATTATTTGCTTTCAAAAGAAAAAAGGGTGTCTTAAATTTCCATATAGTTCATAAAGAAATACTGCCCAAAATCTATGACTTCACCGGTACTTTTTTTTTTTTTACGTGATCTGACAATTGAGATGTATCGGGTCAGATAAAAATAAAATTATATGTATTTGCGGTAATGGCAGTTTTATTTGCATCCTCCAGTATTCACTATTGAAGTACTAAACAAAATATATAGACCGTGTATTTTAGCTTTTATTTGGCTGCATTCTCTGAAAATACTACAAAAAAGCAAAACATACTTAATGGCATGCTTCAGTTGAATGTATGTTGTTGCACTCCTGTTCATGTACAAATGTCTTTTGTTTTTTTAATATTTTTGAAGTATATTTGCAGAAAAAAAAAGCATGTACCTGTTGCTAAAATCCGACGTCAGTATACAGCTACCTCTCCTTTCTGTCAAGGGCCACGGTGGCTCAGTTGGTAGAGCGCTCACCTTTGGCGCTAGGGGTCGTAGCATCGATCCCTGCTCATGTCATGTGGATGTGTGGGTTTTCTCGGGGTTCTCCCGTTTCCTCCCACTTTCTTCATTCCACCAATTCATCCCATCAGCCATACGGCCTGAGCCATAGGTGCCTAAAGGCCATAAAATAAACTTAGTTTCGTTTCTGTCAGGCGAGATGAAATGTTAAGAAGAGCGCAGGTAAAAATGAAACTTGTAGAGTAGGGTGTTGCAACTAAAACTTCCAGCCCTCTTCATTGTCTAATGAGGTTCTGTTATCTACTTGAAAAATCCGAAAGCACATCAGGTTTAGTCTCGAGGGGAAGGGGAGGGGTGGCTTTTGTGATCAACGTAAGCGTGCTGTCCCATTCTCTGCAGTCTAGTGGCAAAAGCTTCGATTTAAGTAAATGGCAACACGCGTCATGGCCCATCTTTTATACTCCTTTTGATTCTTGCTCACAAAAAGCTGTATATTTATCATCAATAGGTGTCGAGTTTGGAAGTAACCAAACTTAACCGACATACGTGAATGGCTTCTTTTTTCTTTTGTGATAAGCTGGAACTTCGCAGTGTTATTTCAGTTGCAGTGCTAGACTAGCTCAGAGGCGCTGGAATCGCGTTGATCGGTGCAGTGAATCCCGAGAAAGTGGGAGTGTCGTGTGCGTGATAATGCACTTCAGGCAATTTGGGGAAAGACGTAGCAGGAGTACTTGGAGACCTTCGTGTTGGTTTCTATGACATCGCAACTTTTTTTTTTAATTTTATTTTTAATTCCTATGTCAATTATGAAGTCAACTTTAGTCTGTAGATCTCGCTGGTCGGTAGAAACATAGTGTCATGAGGAAAGAGTTACACTAGATGTCACATTTTTGTACCCAACTTTTGCTTGTATGTACCACTCACCACATGTCTGCTTTCTGTAGACCAGTATTTCGAATGTGTTGTTATGTCCATGTATATTTTAAGCAGCACTTAGCATATTAAGGTAGCACCCGCACTTATTTGAGTCAACGCACACAAAACCAAGTATCTTCTTCCTTAATATTGTTTCCTTCGAGACCTTGAAAGTGTCACTGGAACCCATTATGGGTATCTGCAACATAATTAAAACCTCCCCATGTAACAAATGTTGCAAAGTAATTTGTTTATAAGTTACTCATGGGAATGGCAGTTTTCGTGTTACTTCATTTATACCGTATCACCTGATGAGACTCGACAGAATAGAGAGAAGTATTGTAACCGCGATATATTAGAACGTATGGTCCTTTTGTTTGTACAGAATTGTAGAAAAAATACCGCGCCAGATTTCGTGAGGGGGGATATTCACACGAAAACGAGAATTAAACATATAAGCAGTGTTGGGCACGTTACTTTGAAAATGTAACGCGTTACAAGTTACTTTACCCACTGTCAAAAAGTAACGCGTTACCAGTTACATTACTCACTTTCAACAGTAACGCGTTACGTTACTTAATAAGTAACGTGTTACTTTGTCCCTTGTTCTTGCATCTTTTGTATTGGTACTGTGGAAAGAAAACTGGTAGAAATACTTCTTCTTTTTTTTTTACCCTGATTATATGTACACACCCAACCCATACCTACAAATACATTAAACCTGAGACTTTGAAAAATCTAGAAATAAATGTAAGAAATATTTCTTTCTGGACAAGGAATTGTGTTTGTTTCTTTGCAAACAACAGATTTAAAAGTAACGTCGTTACTTGGGGAAAAGTAACTCTTTGCTCATTACAGTTACTTTCAAAATATTGTAACGCGTTAGAGTAACTCGTTACTGTACTCCCCAAGTCTGCATATAAAAGTGGTTTGACACGCCTCTGATTAGTGCTGTAATCAAGTGATAGCTGACAATAGTAGCAGTCGATAACTGCAATGTGCAACCAAAATGGCCGATCGTTGGTTTCAAAAGCATTCGAATGTGCAAATCAATACAATACACGCGTTGCATGTCGAATTACGCGTACAATCAGAGCTACAGGCACAAAGCTCGCGGGGGATCTTCACAAATGACGCAGTGTTTTTGACACGTAATGATTATGACGTGTTCGCTTAGCAAATGACAATCAATTGTGATCGAGGAATGAATCTAAGCGAAATTTATGATTAACGAAATTTCGTACAAGATATTTAAATTGATGTTACAATAATATCAACTTATATCCATCTTAAATACTGAAGAAATACAGCTTCCTGACAAGGCTTGATTATACCTCAATAACCACGAAAATGAACTAAAGCGCAACTCCTGTTAGTGCAGTCTAAAGAAGGAGGTGGTTCTACTTCCGGAAACAGGTACGCTTTAGTTTCTTCTCGTGGTTACTAAAGTAAAATCAGCCTTGTCAAAAAGCTGTGTTTTTCTTTATACATTTCATTGTAAAGGTATTACTATTACGCGGCGGTATTCCTCCTTTAAGCTGCATTTTTCAGTCTGAAATTGTGCACAAATACATTTTCTCTTTCACAGCTTTGATTGCCAGTTGTTCAGCCGATACGTATTACAACATTATGTGTTGAGATAGTATGTTTAACTTTTTTTTTTTTAAACTAATTTCCACACGAAATTTGTTGCATTATTTGTCTGACATGTGGTGTTTGACACAAAGACTTTTTAATAATATTTATTTATTTGTTTGTATAAAAGCATGCTTTTCTTAAGTGCTCGAAATTTGTTTTAAAATCCTGTTAATTTTTTTTTTATTATTATTATTTTGCATGTATAATTTGCAAGTGTATTTTGGTTTGTAGAAAGTTGTGCAAATCTTGTAAGTGTAAAAAGGAGGAACACGACGTGAAAGATGAAGACACGTATGGTCAGTTTGAGATCCTTCTTGGCCCAGGACATAAGAAATCTTCTGAGAAATTGTCTCGTAAGTATATTGTGTGTTGTTCGTTTGACACGAAGCATTTTTGCCATTCATGTGTTTTTGTTTTTTTGCATTCGTTTTATTTGTATTGCATTTATTTAATTAATTGTTAATAGATTCAACACTTAGTCATATAGTCATATGTGGGGGCAATATTTTCAATACTACATCAACACTCTTCGAAATAGAATTATATAATAAGAGTGTGTCTGATGAAGCCAAGTTAGTTGTTAGTTGGCGAAACTGTTACACTTTTGTAGTTTTTAAATAAAACGTATTTGCTTTGCTCAGTCATTAAAGATATAACGTCTTGCATATTGTGTGTATGAATTAAAAAATATTTAAGCCACTAGTGTTTTTGGTATGTTAATTTGATTATTAAGAATCGTTTGTAGGTTGAGTATGAACGAATCTTGTTAAAAAATTTACTTCATTTGAAAATTAACTGAAATACTCAGGTAATTATTAGTAACAGCGAAATTTTCTCTGTTCCTCTCTGTAGGTTTAAATGTAAACGTTCCTGTCCCAGGAAAAGGATCTACAAAAAAGAATGTGTCATTGGATTGGGTTCCTCCAGGAGTACCTGATGCAATTGTGAGTACTTGTATGTTACGAAAATATAAACATTTTTTTTTTAAACATAGAATAACTTCTTTTAGACGTTTCAGACAAAATAATTACTCTTAGTTTTAGAACCCTTGATAGCGATGCTATAGCAAGAAGGGATCTTTTAAGTCCTGCTCATGGTATCTGTCCGTGTTCTGAAATTAAATCTCAGGAACTACAAGGTGTACAGAGATGCTTGAGGTGTCGTTGGAAATGTCTTTGACTCGACTAGCGCAGAGCCGCCAGAACAGTCTTGATTGGTTCAGTGCTGCTGACCCATTTTTTAAATGTTCAAATTGTGCTTCCATTCAGTTAGACCTGGCTGGGTCAAACTTGGCATTAACGCTATCCGACACAATACAAAAACACCTACGTCCCCAAGCAAGCCACTTTACCAGCGTAGCCAACCTATTAATTTTTGTTTCCAAATTGCTTCCATTATTTTAGACGTAGCAGTGTCAAACTTGGTATAAACATTATTTGACACTAGCAATACTGTCCCCAGGAAACCTTTGTCAGTGTTGCCAACCCCCACGTTCAAAAATATTTCATGAACCACAAAATGTAGATACGTAGCTGAGGTGTCGTTGGAAAGGTCTTGGCTAGACTAGTTTATAGCCACCGGAACCGTCTTGATAGGTGCAGTAGTTCAGGGTTGCAAACCCACTTTTTAAATTTAAAAAAGAAACAACAGTTATTCAAATTGCTACCATTCAGTTAGATTTAGCAGCGCCAAACTTAGCGTAAACATTGTTGGACACAATACCGAAGTACTGAGAGTTTTCCCATACCTTAGCACTACACTTGTGAGTGTTGCCAGTGCATTTTATATAAGAAAGCTGCTTGCGTGGCTAAAATGCTATCAAGGGACCAGAGTTTTCGCGACTGTTCGTAGAATCCAGCTCTAGCTAGCTTGATATAGTGTGAAAACGTATTTTGAAATTACTGCCGTAAGGGAAAGACCCCAGTTATTGTCACTTTGTCAGTAAAACCGTTATCTGCGTATGAATGAATTTAAGAAAACTGCCCATACTGTGTACAGAATAATTTGGAGTTCTAGTCTGCGAATCCAAGGTCTTTCGTGTTGTACCAGACAGTACAAAAATATATAATAAAACTAATTAACTCTATGGCTTACGGAACTCACAATTTCATCGCCGCAGCAACAAACGCTTGCCAATGGATTCTTTCGTGGGCAACATCAAGACAGTTTTCCTCTTGCACGTCCATCTCTCAAAGATATCTTCTCATATTGTCATCCCAACGACGTCTCGGTCTTTCCAACGGTCTCTTTCCATCCGGCTTACCAATCAAGATGGAATGTAATCTTCGATTTTTCCCCATCCGAGCTACATGACCTGCCCATCTTAGCCTTCGTGATTTCATTTATATTGTCGGGTGAATCATAGTCTGTGGAGTTCTTCTCCATTCTCCTGTTATCTTGGTCCATAATAATAATAAAAAAATCACGTTCGAACCTGTGGTCTAACTACTTCTGATTGAGACATTATACTCATTTAGATGGTAACGTTATCGTAACCAAGAACGCCTTCAACAAAATGAATAGCGTAATACGCTGGGGTGTGTGAAACATAATCCATACAGCTGGTCCTAGGGATGGGTTTATATCATCGTAATTTTATGTAGACCGAATTCCAGAACATTTAAAACAGTGTTAATGTAGTAAAAATATGCTAGCGGTACTAATAATATGATGATCTATGTGTTGTGTCACAGAAGTAAAATTCCCGGTGTTTGATATTCTTCACTGTGCTAATGTTGGTTGTTTGTGTGTTTCTTTGTGTGTAGGCGGAAGATTATATGAACCAGCTTCCAGCCGAGAAATTGCCTATAAGTGGAAGTGAAGGAGCTACTTACAGAAGAATGCAGCTGGAGAAACAAGTACCCATTCATGATCTTGATTCTTCGAAGTGCCATAACTTAACTGTTCAAGAAATCGAAAGGTAAGTTGGAAACACTGTAATTGCTTCTGTGCCCCCCAACCCCGCTTTTAAATCAGAAATTTAACACATTTTGGTTGCAAGTAGCTGAACGTGCTGTGTATTGTCCGTCTTTAATTGACAGGCAGGATGGTACAACGTGTGCAACTCAGCATCGAATCATTTCACGTCACTTCAACCAGAACCCTAAACCCGACCATCTCAGAATTGAATTTGAATTTATTTTAAGGCCTTAAGGCAAGTATGGCTCAGGCCGTATGGATGATGGAATGAATTGGTGGAATGAAGAAAGTGGAAGAAAACGGGAGCACGCTGAGAAAACCCACGCGCACGGTGTTTGTCCACCACATAGCATGAGCAGGAATCGACCCGACGACCCATGACACCAGAGGTGAGCGCTCTACCAACTGAGCCACCGTGGCACCCCGACCATCTCAGAATTGCATGAAAATTTGTATGTTGATAGAAAATATATTGTTGATTTCAAAAGTGCAAACAGTTTCAAAATCCGTTCACTGGTTCCCGAGTTACAGGATTTTGAAATTCGGACTACATTTGCGTATGAGCTGTTGCGAATGGCGTTTTTGAGTTCAAGGTCATTTACAAATATGTCTAGAACTTTCTTGATAATTGAGTTAGAGTGCTTATTCTTTTTTATGTTCTTTTCGTAATGAAACTGGCTTTCAAATTCATTCACCATGCTGCACAGGAACCAAAAAATTTCGAAAAAAGTAGAAATAGAAAAATGTCCACATTTGTAAGCATATTATTCTTTATAACTTTTGAGCCGATGCTCGGATTTTTGTGATTTCTTTTTCGTTTGAATGTTAACTTCACAAGCTATTAAAAAAAGGATCGGATCTCCTTAGGATATCACATAAAAAGGAGATGTTTTCTTTTGTACAGTACTAGTATGTATTATTATTTATATGTAGACAGTAAAGCTTATATGGAAACCTTAAAACTTATTGAGATACAGAGTTGCAGAGTGCTGATGTCTAAAATGAAAAGTAAATAGACTTCCTGTGGTCTGTTTAAACAAAACTGTTCCATTTTGTTACCACTAGTTCACATGAGACAGCTGACAGTGTATATGTTCTTCCAGTCATGGTTGCCATGTCCACAGCACAAAGAAACATTTGTTATAGGCACAATACAAGAGAGTCCATCCTTGCAGGCCAATAAAACGAATGGGATGGCTCATGAGGGTACATACACTTAACAGACACATCCCCTTATCTGGAAGGACATCATTAACAAGTCCTATATACCATCATTTTGAATTATAGTCAGTATTGAACACAAATTCCGCTGCCGTGTTTCTTCAGATATAAAGCTGTCAGAAACGTAAATCTTCATCACTACTCAAAGCTTTTTGCACCTATTGACATTTCTGATGTTGGCAGAAAATAGGAAAGGCTCCTAATCCCAGGTATTCTCTTTGCAGATGCAAATCTTTCCACGAGTTTTCTGGCGAATGGAATCTTCAATAATATAGTGGAAAGTGATGTCTTTCGTATGTTCTCTGCAATAGCTGTACATGGAACTTGCATCAATTATTCGCCCTGAAACAACTCGTTGCAAACCTGCTTTTGAAACACAGTCATTTTATTGTCCCACCAAGACCATCACAGGGAGACTTCCCGTGGTTTGTTGCGGAGAACGACCACTTTTGCTGTCAGGTCAAAATCTTTTTTTTTTATGATAGTACAGATTTAAGAATGGCTTTGCAGTTCTGATTTTGTCCAGCACATCCATCTGTAAAGTATATTGTCCGTCAAAAGTTTCTGAGTCTGATAAACCATAACCACATCATGGTGCATATCATTACTCAAAATACAGAAGGTTTTGTACCTTAGCGCATCATCCTCTTTTAAATAAACAACACAAATATGCAATGTACAACAGCCATTTAAATTCAGTGAAACATGGCCAGTGAAATCCCATCACTAGTAATGTATTGTCACTAGTAGTTTAAGAAAATATTACGAAATGTTGAAAAAGACGCCATCTTGGATGCAAAATGACCGCTGAACCTATTGTTGTATAGAATACAGAGCCTAAACGGCTGCAGCTAAACGTATCAAATTTGGTAACAAGGTACGTTATAACTTGTATGTTACTAAAATATTACATGATGTATTCACAGACGCCATCTTGGACCCAAAATGGCGGACCTAAAAATCCATTTTCGACACCGTTTGAGCTAGGGATAGATACGAAATTTGGCATAAAGGTGCATTATGACGAGTAGTTTAGGGAAATATTACATTTGATAAAAGTCGCCATCTTGGATCCAAAATGAGCGCCAAATATCCCATTTTGTACACCATTTGAGCTGGATAAATGAAATTTTACTTGAAGGTGTACCATCACAAGTAGGTCACGTCAATATAAGAAAACTTTGAAAAATTCGTCAACTTGGATCCAAAATGGCCGCCCCAAAAACCCGATTTCCAAATCATTGAAGGTAGAGAAACGAAATTTTCTTTGAAGGTGTATGACCGAGAGTAGGCTACAATAAATGGGGCAAACCTCCCCTTTGGGGGCGCAGCCCTCCGTGGGAAGGTGCAGATGGACATCATGGTGGTGTAGTTCTACAGGGAGATTTTGGTTCAAGATAAAGGAGGCGCATCCTCTCCAAAGCATTGTAGTTGGGAGTTATCCCCCTTACGGGGGTCTGGGGGCAGCGCTACCAGCGAAACAGCGAGTATATACGTCTTGTGGGGTATCGTTGAACAGCTCTTGATGAATAATGTACAAATTAATAAATAGTTTCTCAATAGCTTTCATATAAGGCGAGATTTGAATTTTTGAAAATAAAAAAAAAAACTTTGAGATCTGCCTCAGTCTGTAGGCCTGCCGAAAGGGATTTTTTCTGTTGAAAGCTTGTGAAACTAAGATTCAAACAAAAAAGAATTCATGAAAACCTGAGCATGGGCTCAAAAGTTATAAAGAAGAATGTGCTTACAAATGTAGAATTTTTATTTTATTTTACTTTCTTCGAAATTTTTGGTTCCTGTGCAACATGGTGAATGAATGGTAACACTGTTTATATTTCATTTGAAAGCCAATTTCATTACGAGAACAACATAAAAAGAATAAGCACTCTAACTCAATTACCAAGGAAATTCTAGACATATTTGTAAATGACCTTGAACTCAAAAACGCTATTTACGACAGCTTTTACGCAAGTGTAGCCCAAATTTCAATAGTCTGTAACTCGGGGAACCAGTGCACGAATTTTGAAACTGTTTGCAGTTTTGAAATCAACAATATAGTTTCTACCAAATAAAAAAATTTTCGTAAAATTCTGAGATGGTCGGGTTTAGATCATTAGAAATATTGGTTAAATTGACGTGGAGTGACCGCATCATGTGAAGGCTGTCGGCTGATATGCAACGTCGTCTGATGAGTTTTAAGTACTGACTAGGGTGAATATCCATTCGCAGAAACATTTAGATATACATATTAATCGCCGACAAAAGATTTGCGAAGTATTTATTATTGACTTAAATGTAGTGTTAGCAGGATTATTCAGATATTCGAAACTCTTATTAAGCATTCGAAGTTCGAAAAGTTGTAGCACTACATAAAATATTTAATATTGTGTAGATAGTGTTTTACGTAATCTGATGTTATCACCATAGTCAAGATGAAAATTCTACCTTTAACTGTAAGAATTTTTTTGATACCATGCAAACATTTCAGACTTTTTTAACAAACCAGCAATTCTATTTAGTAAATACCGTGCGAAACGGACCAGTTAAATTTTGCTTATGCATGGTTGTGAATATGATGAACCACTAAGGTACGTATGTAACGATATAATAATGACGCATTCATTTTCGTAACACTTCTTGGATTGTTGGCTGTTGCTATGTGTTTACAGAAGTGCCTCTTTGAATTATGTGCAAGGGAATGACTGATATAGAACGTACATAGTAGCAGGCGGAAGTTGGGGGAACTAAAGTACACTAAATCCATCATCTCCAGAATGCTACTATCTTCTTGTACCTGTGTTGTTACTTATTTGCCAATTAAAATCTTTAATTTGTTCCGGATAATGAAAAACCCTCGCAGTACTAAGATGGGATCAATATAACCCCAGCTGGACTTTAAAAAAAAAAAAAGTGCCGAAGTAAAAAATGTATGCTAACATTATTTTCTAGGAATTCTCCTAGAAAGGTCTCTTTCATAATTTTGTCTACTTAGTAAGTTTCGTACAGTTTAATTTGTTTGTTTATTTATAGAAATTGCGAATGGGATCACATTGACCCCATCTTAGGCAATTATGGAATAAATGAAAGTTTTCAATCATTTATTAGGTTTTTTAGGAGAGGAAGAAAGAATGTTTTTTTGGCAGAATGCCAAATGTAGTTCACTAGATGGCGCTGAGGGTACGGCATTTCCATGCAATCGAGTGTAGCGCCCCCCCTTCCTCATTTCGTTAGTTCCTGCTATGTGTTCGATTGTGTGTAAATTTTTGACTATTCAACGAAATGACTCGTGACGTTTTTGACTATCGAGAAGACACATGCTATGTTATTTGATGAGGATTCTGATGAATCAGTGGATTTATTTGGTGGATTCTGATGTTTCATAGAGTGATGCAGAGCCTGAAATTGTAGAAGAATTAGCAAATTCTGAACGTAGTAATGGAAGCAGTGCATCACTACCATTTTTCTTATAAAATGTTATTGGTTTTGTCTTTTCTTTTTTATTTCCACTCGAGTTTGGTGCTCATTGAAATATTAGTAATATTGTGGAAATTACGTTTTGCCCTTTTCTAATAAATGTTTATTGTGTCAGTATAATATCAATATTTTATCTTTTGATCAGTTTTCTGGCCGTCACATTGTTGGGGCAATATATATCCACATCTTAGGCATTTAAGTAATATTTTGATGTAGTACTGCGAGGGTTTAGTACTGTAGCGATGTTCGGGTGGTTTCCACAGCAATGATATACCATCACCTTTAAATAGATGTCACTGAAAATGTGGAATACACAATAAAAAAAGCTCACACTGAGCCCTATTTTTAGAGGGAAGTTTATGAGATACGTTCTAAAAGGAATTTTTATTGGAAATTGTCCTTGTACACTATGCATTAAGTGTAGTAGCTTTTTAAAGAAAGGAAAGAATAACTTACGACTCAGCATACACAGAAACGCATAACCGTGATAACTTACAAGTTTACCTACATATCTAGTGAATTTAATTATTCTGCAATATCTAATTTTGCATCAAAAAATATCCGAGTATATGTATTAAAATCTGAAACAAAGGCTGGGGATAAGCGATGGTTGTCGTTCACAAGTCATCTGGTTGCAGATATCAATGCTGGGTTACCCTCTTTTAGTATATTTATATATCTGCCATTGTTCCTGTTCTACTTTTAAGTGTACGAGATTCACGCGACAATTCCATTAGTGAAAGAATAAATTACACACACCACCAATAACATAATTCTAATTGACGCCGTGATCTCCGCGCAGTCAGCCGTCTAGGCAGTATTGCCAGTTGAAAAAAAAAAAAAAAGGTTCTTTAAAATTGATAGAATCATTATTGTAAGAAAATATCACGTGAGTGAGTGTTATTTATTTATTTCGGAAAGAATAAAACCTTTTCTTGAACCATTTCGCATCGTGCAATGGTTAAAATCACGCCACCAGTTGGACTCCTGCTGCTAGTTATGGGCTGGTTTAGTAAAAGCTAATTGTAGATGGCAGCACCAGCACTCGCATCCTTTGCTTTCCGCTTTTCGTTTGTTCTTACACAAGAATAGCATTGCAGGAACGAAGCTCTATTTACAATTTTCCTTTAAATATTATTTTATTATTGTATTGACGTTTAATAGAGGACTAAAGTCTTACGTCAAATCCGGCAGGTCGCCATGGTAACCCGCCATGTTACAGTCTAAACAAACTGGTGTTTAGCAGTAGGTTTGTAGTGTTCGATATGCAACAACTCGTTATGGTTGGTGCCTGATTGCCATCATTACAATGAAAGAGATACGTGTTGCCTTTTTTCTATTTCCAAAGGACTGAAACTAGAAAAGGAAGTGGAAGGAGCCAATTACGTAAGTAAAGAAATTTCTCGCAATGTCATTCAACTCAATTTTGAATACGGTGATATGATTATGAGGGTAATTCATTGTTTATTGCTGAGTTCTTTATTTCAAAAAGGTGATGATAATATCTAAGAAGCTTAAACTGATGTTGCCAATTCGGTTATAGTTAAGGACACACACTCAAAAAGATAAATACAAGTGCTAAAACGAAACCCTTGTACCCTATGTACATCTGCGCAAATTGATATTGTAGGTAGAGTATACAAGATTTCAAAAGTTTATAGTACCTTTGTATGTGTTCCATAAAATCATAAATTACCGTAATAAAAATTAGCTACTCACCTCAACTTATTGTATTTCCTGTTCATATGTCCTTTCTTGCACTTTCCCTCGTATGGGTATCAAATCTCGGTCATACGTAAGCATTTCTGGATTCCACAACATTTTCTACTCTTTCAATCAGTTTGCGCTGTTCACCGAAATAATGAAACAGTTCGAAAAATATGAACAGCCATTACGTCCACAACTGATTGTGTACCTTCCTGCTATCAAACTTACTGTTTGTTTAGACTTAGGCCCCGGCATTGCTATGGTAACCAACCGAATGTGGCGTCAAGACTTTAGTTCTCCATTATCACGTTCGAATCGTGAAGAAAAACATTTCGGGAATCCTTTCCAACCAAGAATGGCGTATGAATACTCAACTTGGACTTTAAAATCTCTTAAAGAAGAATTGAGAAGACGAGGTGCTCTGGTTGTAATGTAACTTTGATGAAACGTTGAGTCGAGATTACGAGGACAATGGCGGTCACCCTGAAACCACGTTAACTGTGACTACGAAAGCCTGTTTTTTCTCCCAGTACTGTTCTCTATTCCCCCCTTTTTTTTAGTATATAAAAAAAGAGTTATACACAGCGACATGCGCTCAGTGATTACCTAGCACTAGGAGTAGGGGCTATGATAATGCGATATTATCCGGTAATTTATGTATGAATGTTAACACCTTTATATGAGCATGGGCAACAGCGAACAGGGTTATCTCCCAGGATTTTATTTAGGGGATGCAAGTAGAGTTGGAAAAATTTCTATCAATTTTAAACCGTAAACATTTTTTAATTGGGAGGTGTGGTTGAGAAATTGGGGGTGTCATCCTCCTCCTTTTTGGGGGGATATAGCAGAATCCTGATGGCGAAGTTTCAATTTTGATGTACTTATATGTCGTGAACTTACATTATAAAACACTATTAAATGAGAAAATTTACTTAACTATTATTTATTATAAGAAAATGTAAATTCAACAGATACCGAAGAAGAGGTAGTAGTGAAATTGACAGTTATGAGCAGGGACAAAATGAACAGAGCGAACGGTGGGTTTGTAACTCTTTAGCAAATTATGTATTTTGAGTCATTTTAGTAACTAAAAATTTCGGCCCTGCCCATTATCAGAATTTTAAGAAGATAGCTCTCTAGTACTTACAATTTACTATGAAATACAATGAACAGCGATCTCGAGATCTTGTTCATTGATGAGTGATTCGTTGTCACAATCGCTGTCCATTGTATTTCATAGTAATTTGTAAGTACTAGAGAGCTATCTTCTAAAAAATTTTGATAATGCTATTAGATTTTGAAATATTTTGAAAAATGTTTATAAAGTGGGGGAGGGAGTAGCCTTAAGTTGCAATATCTCTGAGAATTTAAAGAGTAATTTTCTTTTTCTTTAATATAGGATAACTAATAATTTCGGGATTTCATACTGACGCATAGAATGATAACAGAAGTTGCTTTCAAGTAAACATGACTTCATATACAAGCGCTAATGAAATCTACATAAATGAAAAAGTAGGTAGATCTCTCCGATAAGTCATTTTAGCCTTTTATTCATTTTGGACCCCTTCCCCTCTTATAAAAAATAATATATATATATCGTAGTCCCTCCGCCCCTTGTGCTTATGTGAGACTTGACAATTTTCTTATCGTTATTTCGTAGTTTAATCTTTAAATCTACACAAATATGTTTTTAAACTAATATTAAGTAACCATTGCGCTGATTCCCCCGCCGCAATTGTCAGATAATGTAAACATAGCGTGAACCATCTCCACCGTGAATCCTTAGTAAGACTTGAACAATACCTTTATTTTCTGGCAACTCCGCGTAACCATGATTTTAGTTTAGAGTTTACAATTTCTATTCGATTTTCTCCCGTTTCTGAATTTCGATTAAGAGCCGAACAGGTTTGAAACGTTAACTATATAGCTTAGTTAACTGTACAAAGTTTCAATCTACACTGAGGACACCGAGGTGAAAATACATAATAAGTATCTTGTGTTTGACAGCCTCCCTGCGCATTATGCTTATTTTCAAGTTGCTTTAGATATTTTAAATGGTATTGGTTGCTTTATGTACAAAAGTAGTTCAAGTTTACTAAAGGTTTCGCCATTCATTGAGTCCATTTTATGGGTCTTGTACGCCTAGTCCCCGTGATTCAGTAGGTAACATCGCTTACTGTGGATCAGAAAGGGAGGGAAGAGGGCGGCACGCGGATTCGAGCCTCGTTAAAGGCCATACTGACTGACCAGGGTAGTTGTTAGTTTCACCAGCCGAATCTTCCTTATCCCTCCTGTTCCGGAAAAGTGATTGCCGACGGACGTTATCCCCATATTTGACTGGCTTAGATCACAGGTTCTCAGTTCAGGTCATACAGAAAAAATTTAAGCTGTAGGTGTGTAAAAAGTTAAGCTTGTGTGATCAGCTTGTTGTTACCCGAGCTCATTCTAATAATACCAGGCAACATATCTATTGCATTTCTATTTGAATGTGTATTTTGGAAAAGGTGTCCCATTTGGTGCTTTACCTAATATGTTCTTAATAATTAGTATAATAATAATAAAGATATCACAACGAAATTTGAATTGGACTTATATGAATTGAATTTGAATCGTATGTGAGAAGGAAGATGATGACATAAAATGCGTTGAAAATACCCACCGTTGGCGTCCAGATAAAGCTGAGCACGATACCCCATGTTTTGGAAAGTTCTGATCTGCGTGCTCCCAGGAATTTCGTGAATTACACCAGTTTGAATTCAGTGCGGGGATGCATCATAGTTTGTTTAGGCAAACTGACCCCATAAGAAGTAATGGAGTGGCGTCAAATCTGGCGACCGTGGCGTCCTAAAGCCCCTTCGAAACGACTCTGTTAGCAAAAGAATTTCGGCCGTACTAGCACGGAAAATATAGTATGCCCCCCTTTATCATGTTGGAAATATCTAGTGGATAAGACAGGGAAGAACGGCTATGGAGATGGTTGTTCCGCAGAAGATTGGATCATTAATACTTTGTTGTGACATTGCGCATCAAACAGAGATCTATTCTGGATTTAGGGATTCGTCATGTATCGCGCTGGGATTGCCAGTCGCCTACGAGCGGGAGTTTTGGGCATTCACATATCCAAAAGGGTTAAACCAGGCTATATCTGACAACAAACAGTAGGTCGACCTCGGTAGCCGTGTGGGTTAGGGCGCTGAGCCGCCATTCATGAGGTTACGGGTTTGAATCCCACCTGGGTATGGAGATTTGTGGGTTTTAAACTCATTACATTCACATGTTCGTCACGGGCCGAAGTTCATAGTTACTAAAATGGTCCATGTAAAATTAAGTTTACAAAAGTTTTTAATTGTGCACTACGCCGGGAGTGCTCTCAACTAATGTCTGAAATCACCGACAATATGCTACTCTTTTCACGACCTCGGGGTGGCCAAAAGGTTAGTGCGCTTGCTTTCTGTGCCCGTGGTCACGGGTTCAGATCCCGATGGGGTCCATTAAACGCAATGTTTCTGAGTCCACTGTACCAAAAACTATAGATTCCGTCTTTAGAATCTCACCAACTCGTTTAGGACGTTAATAACAATTCACTCACTCCTGTCCACGCTGCCTCGCATCAACACCGTTTTCGCTTTCTCTGTCATACACTAAGGTAAGTGGAATTCAAATTTCACTACTATTCGCTATTAGCAAAATGCCGGGTGAAGTAGCAAATGTAACATCCTATATTATATATGCATGTAGTTTTAATGTTCCTATTTATCTTTTGAAATCAAAAGAAATATGGATTGAACAATATGTCATCCTTATTTCGTGTTGGTTTCAGATACTTTTTTTTTTAACATTCATTTTATTCTTTTCCTTGTAGTATGCAAGAGTACCTGGAAAACTTGAAAAGTAATGTTGTTGGCCAGGGACAAATTATGAAGGTAAGTTTATTTGTATGTTGAATTCTTCGGGGGGTAATCTGTACCATTTTTATGTCGTTAGAAACCAGTAAAATAACGCCGTATATTAACGTGCACTGATACCTGCCAGTGGCGCTGTTTAAAAGTTCTGATCATTTTGAATAAATCTTTTAAGGTGCAGTTTCGTTTGTGCGATGGTTGCATGCTATAACTGCAAGCAACTGCTCCACGCGTCACTGCATTGACACGTTGAAGGGAAATCAGTGGAGTCGGTTTGGTTTGTGCATCCGACGCATGGTGTCGCATGCAACTGTTGCAACGAAACTCCTCGAAGACTAGTCAAGCTGCAGCAATCGCATGTGTTGCAGAGTATTGTGTAGTTTACATTTGTGTTTTCTTTCAATTTGGAACTATTTAGTGGCAAATATGAACCTTAGCAGAGATGAGGATTGAAAGCTACGTCAAGAATTGGACGAAAACGCTATGAAATTGTTGATAAAACCCGAAAGAAAGAGAATACATGCAAAGATGTAGTACGTTTGGTGTTCAATATGTGGCAACAAAGTATTGCAGGCAATTTGAAGTAACACTAGTGTTTTATATTGATTGAAAGTTGAGTTTCATTTAAAGTGTATATTATTATTATTATAACTGTTTGTAATCATGTCTAAAATTCTGTTACTGTAAGAAATATTGTTTACAGAAAGATCTTAAACTTGTAATGCACGGAAAGTTAATCATATCAATGTATAGAGCATAGTAAGGCGCGCGCCAAGCGCATAAACGAAACTACCCCACTTTATGCTTCCGTCGCACACGTTCGCTGAATGCAGTCATTGCATACGACCATCGCCAAAACGGAACTGCACCTTTGCTGAATGACTCACCCCATTGACACAAACTGTCCTACAGCCCCAGGGATGTGGAAAATGTTTTATTCCAATGTTTTGTCACTGGAGACAGTCACAAATATATCTATAAAATCACTTCTTATTCGGCCGCCACCAGCAAATTACAGCTTTCTGTACACCATGAATTATTTGGATATTTGCATTAAAAGATAGTGGCAATTTCTTCATATCTCGACCTCGAGAACTCCACTTAGTCTTCTGAGCACTGACTTGTAGGAAATTACATTGAAAACAGCGATATTGATACATCCCAAGAGGAGGCAACAGTATCGTATTCTCCTATTGTTAAGAGATCCAATCTTAAATGGGAAGCATTTATGTCGTAACTTGGAGGTTTACAGTATGTCACTGCTATCCTTGTTTTATCTGTACGGTGAGAGCTTGTTAGAATCTTATTTAATATCATAATCTGCAAGGTTTGTCAGCTGCAGTTTCCAATACATAGGTGGTTAACAGAAACACATTGGACACAAATCAGATTTTTGCTTATTTTCTCCACCTTTGCTTCTGATACTCTTATCATTGTGCTCCGCGGGTCAGTCAAATATAAACCGGAAATTTGTAAAAAACTGATTTATTACTGAATTTATTTCGAAAGTACTGTTCCACCATTTTTCTACATCATTTCCATTTACAGCTACACACTTTTCCCAGCGGATAGGCAAATTTCTGATTCCATTTTCATAAAAAGTATGGATGCATGTGTGAAGCATTTCCCCCCTCTTTGTCACCGGATTAAACGCTGTCTCCCTAAATCTTCCACTAGCGGTCAAAACACATGACAGTCGCTTGGTGACAAGTCGGGGTTGTAAGGAGGATGTTTGGGCCAGCTCTGCTAAATTGCAGTGCGATCGGCCTTCTGCCCAACGCTCAAAATGCGGGGAACTCACCTTGCAAGAATTCATTTTGAAATAATGGAATGCATATTGTCTTGGCTTATTTTGGTTTCTGCTCTAATTTTATCCACTGTTATTCATCGATCAGCTTTAATAGTAAGGTTAGGACTTCATGAATGTTACCGGGTGTTATGGGTGTTTTTAGTCGACATTGGATGAGTCAAATTTTAACCACCACGGCCACTAGAGAACGACGTAAACGGTGCAAACACTTACCTGTCTCGTTACCAAACTGTGCGCGTAATCTTTCTAAAATTTCGCTTCGTTTAACGTTTTCATTTGTTATCATTAAGGATCAATCCCAGTGGGTTTTCCCGCCTTTTTCGTTTTACGTCAGTTGTTTAAAATTCAGAGCAGGTAAACAAAATTTAACTTTCACAGACCAAAGTTCGTTTCATACTTCAACAATGAGTTCAATCAATTTTAAGGAAATGTTAGTAATAACTTCAGGATTGTGTGCAGACACTTTTGGGACATTATTCTGTCCCAAAAGTGTCTGCACACAATCCTGAATTTACTAGTAGGATTTCTTTAAAACTAATTGTACCCATTATTAAAGTACGAAACGAACTTTGGTCCGTGAAACTTAGATTTTATTTACCTGCTCTGAATTTTAAGTAACTGACGTAAAACGAAAAATGGCGGGAACTCCCTCTTGGATTAAGCCTTAATGATAATACGCTGCATAGCGTCACTAGGTATTGCTCCTGTTGCCAACAGCCTGATTGCACAGGGTATACAACTGCATGTAGAGAGTCTAGACACGTCCACTACCTGGTCACATACTTCCGACGTCACACGATTATGCGTTCGGTTAGTACAGTTGTGGTCAAAAGTTTTGGCTCATGTCTATAAGTGACTTTTCTTTTTTCAAAAATAAATATGTTGAAACGTATAAATTTGTTGATTTAACATTGCCCTGCTAAGCAAAAGACCTGAACTGCATTCCATTCGTTTTTGAGTAAGAGGACAAAATGGTTTTCATCTCTGTGTGTTGGCTTATTGCAATGTCGATGTAAAGTTACGTCAAAGAACCCACATAATCAACACAACATTAGAGGAAGGTCCGTCAATCCATGCATTGTCGATATCTCAAATTTCACAAAATCTGATGTTAAGGTCTTTTCGCTAAGCACGGCAGTACAGACATATGCACAATCACACTTTTAAGGACAATATTGTCCTGATAATAATGTAGCTAAACGAGGACGACATTTGCAAAAATATAATTTTTCGTAAGTCCAAAAATCTGCGTATGTGATATAGTTCCCTCGTTTTATCTTTGAAAGTGATATTTTTGTAATGCAATGGGAACTATTGATCCCAATTTTAATATTTGTTAGTAGATGTCACACACGAGATGGACATCATCTTGAATTTCGGGAAATATTCTTTTGAAGACATGCGACAATACTTTTGTCCACAACTGTACACATAAATTCCGGTTTATATTTGATTAACCCTCGTAATTATCACTAACACCTTTCTTTACTACAGTATTTTTTTTTTACTAGATTTACTTCAGTGCTATGTCATGTGTGTTCGTTGCATGTGTTGATACGACGTTAACAGCGAGTTGAATTATTAATATATTACTTCCTGTTTCCTTACAGGTTCCTGTAATGTTTGCGGAGAATAGACTGAGATATGGCACGTCGGGGCATTTTGCCTCGTCTTCAGCAAGCGGTGGAATGCAACAATTTTCACATATGTTACACAATTTGGAGGACAGACAAAATAACAATATTGAGGGTGAGAACATTGACGTCAATACGCAGTTGGAAAATAGAAGCATGAAACAGACACAACCAACGAGGGATGCGAAAAGTCTTCCTTACAATTTGGCTCTGGCGCCACGTCCATTTGTAAGTACTGCGCAGTCAAGTTCTCTGGCAAGAAATGAATCACCTGAAACGTCGTCAGTTTTGGAAAGCCATCAGCAGAAGGGATTAGGGGTTGTCCTGCAAAGACCAATGAAATTTGTTAAGCGAACAGAACCAAATCGGCCTCCTCACTTCTACAGTGGAGGGAAGGGAGATGAAGCAGTTTCTTCTGGGGTGTCGTCTGACTATGGTAGTGATGATGAAAATGCACCTCCTCCACCTGTTAACTATGGAAATTTTCCTGGAAAACTTGATGATATGGAGAATGAAAATCTTCCACCACCCCCTCCGGAACTACTACTTCCAACTCCTACTGAATGTCCGGAGAGTTTGCGGTTCCCTAACCGTGCACCTGATGGTTCCATACTGAAATCATTAGTGGCAGAAGGAAATGAACCCTTCGTACCAGGTAGCGACACGACAAAATTTGCACATTCAAACAAAGTCGACAGTGATCGAGGGGAATATGTTGAGCTTCCTCAGTCTAATTTGACCGCTGGTGATGTCAATTTAATAGAAGGACTTGATGATTTGGAACTAGGGGACCAAGACGAAACTGAGCCATGGATTTGTAGAGAATGCGACCAGAAGATGTTGCCAGGTGAAGTGGTGGTGTTAGCTGAACGGGCAGGTTCCAATTCATGTTGGCATCCACAGTGTTTCGTCTGTAAAGTATGTAAGGTAGGTACCATTCCTGTTCTCTGTAGTGATTTTTGAATTTTATTTTAGGGCCTTTAGGCAACTTTGGCTCAGGCCGTAACGGAAATGATAGGAGAATTGGTGGAATGAAGAAACGGGAGAACTCCTAGAAAACCCACATGGTATGAGCTGGGACCGAACCGACGACCCCAAGCACCAGCGGTGAGCGCTCTACCACTGAGCCACCTCGACCCCTGTATAGCTGTGTGGGTGTGTGCGTGCGTGTTTGTCTTAATTAACATACACAAAAGTTAAAACATACCTCGAATAGTAAAATGCTGACCGATTGGTTTCAACGGCCGATCATCCCGAAATTAATCCAGGGTTTTTCCTCAGTCACCCCAGGCCCTGCCGACTCCTTTCCGCATCCTTTCTCCTACACTATCTCGGCCTGAGTCATAGATGCCTAAAGGCCATAAATAATTGAATTCAATTAAAAACGAGTGTTGAGTTTATGTGAAATGTGTGTGCAAATCGTGTTTGGTTGTTCTTCGTCTGAGTTAAATGCTGGTTGATTTTCGTGAATATGCTCTCGTAAACCATTATTTCTTTATCAGTTTCAGTTTTGCGTATTACGGTCATTCCGTGTCCAATGAACACACTAATTTACCACATCATCCCATATTGTGATGAAATATGGTACAGAGGTAGTCCCCATAGAGACTAAGAAAAATGCAAAACTTTATGAAAATATATCAACCCGTTTTGAAAATACGGGGGTATGTAAAATACTCCAAAAACGCTCCACCGACATATTTTCAAATTGCCATAGTAACTGTTTTAATTATGGTGTAAAGATGGCAGAGGGGAGAGGTGTCATTTCACAGCATTTTTTTTTATTGTCTTTCCTGATACGCTACACAATAGTGGTGGTGGGGATTTTTTTTTAAATCAAAATTTTTATTTTAAATTTTTGAAAAAAGTACATTTTCAAAAAGTTCTAGGGAATAGTTTCAAAAAATTAAATGATGTACAGAGTTTAAACGTGGGGTAGTAATGGGTTCATGCTTAAAATAATTTAAAACAAAATAAGGTTTCACCAAAAATGCTATATGAATGATAAATATGAATACTAGAACTACTAAAGGAAAACATATAAATACATATAAGATTGTAAAAAGGTAGAAGAAAAGGATACTTACATTGTAGAACACTAAGGGTCAGTTCTACAATCGACCGCTAAACTTCTAGTCAGCACTAAGTTAAGGCCAACTCTCATTGGCCAAAATCAGACTTGGCCTCAACTTAGCGCTGACTAGAAGTTTAGCGGTCGATTGTAGAACTGACCCTACGACATGCATACAGGAACTTCACAAATACAATAGAAAAGCGTCAACGTTTCGCAAAAGTGTTTTCACATGCTAAGAAAGAAAATGAACAAAGCGGACTGGTATGGGACTAGTGCTAAGGAGACGCCATGTTGACAACTGCTGATGGATGGGTAACAGTGTGGCCAGGTAATGGAGGCGGAGAAATGACTAGATGGGTCGGAAAAAACACTAAATGGAGAAAGAAGTGCGGAGGTTGCTGGGAGTAGGTAAGGGGCTTCCAAAAGAAATAAAGAGCAAAGAATCTGAGAGGAAGGGATAGTAATAATAAAGATGACAGTGAAAAGGGGAGAATAAAGAACTAGAGACGGAACGAAGAAGAGAATAGAAGAAGAAGCTGCGCTGCTATATATATTAAATAAACAAGCAAAATACCACTTACATGCGTGTCATTTTATTCTTCACATTGTTTACTGAGTATGGTTAGATAAAGCCTCATTGGTTTGCATTGAGCCATGTTGAAATAGCACATAAATTCTTCCGGTTGGTGTCACAGGATTTACTGTACATAAGACATTGTGAGAGGTATCCGTAATACATCTTGAGTGCCTTGAATAAGAGAATGATAGTGATGGTTTAGCTGGGTAAAGAAAACGTTGCTTTCACTTCAACAAGCACATCGTTTTTCCCTATTACATAAGCTAATCACCTGATCTTGTCATATCCAGCCAGTAGTGGTATAGCCATGCAAGTCTGCTTATTGGAGTTTGTTTGGTGATCTTTGTGTAACTTCCGTTGAAACGATCTTTTAAAGATGTTTCTAATTCCTCCTGTGTTGCTAAAGTGAAGTTAAGAGCAGAAATATTTTCTAGTGCCCATTAATTCAGCTGGAGAAGGGTCAAGGTTTGTTTTTCATATGGCTGTTACAAGGTAGTTTTAGCTTGCCAGTCTCTTAACCATGCCGCCAACTCCGTCAGAAGGCTCTTTACCGTGTGATGTGGCTGAAAAATGTCATTCAGTTTCAATGGAGAAATCTTGCTTTTGAAAACGCATGTTGATGAATTTTTTCTTATATTTATAGTAGCAGTACGCCCATCAAAAAAATAAAACATTTTTTGAGGGACCTTTTCAAAATTTGAAGCAAAGAACTCAGAGTTTGAGTTTTTTTTGTTCGTTATTTTTAGTGTAAACAGCGACCGTGTTGTGTTTTAGGCAGTCAGAAATTACGACTTAACTCAAGTGATCAATTTTTTCTCCCTTGTAAGATATCAGAAAGTATTTACAAGTATAGACTAAGAGAGCGAAGTTCACGTGTTCACAATGTACAGGTTTGAAGAGACAGTGGCGACACATAGTGGACAAAGCACCCTTTTCCTCTGCATTTTCAACACATTTCCATCCACGATCCTACCCTGTACTTACACGCTATACAGTTATTAATATTTCAAGTTCCGGAAATTACGCGCGATGGCAGTCAGTTGTTCTCCAGTTTTGATGCTTTGTCCGCTACGTGTCGCCACTGTCTTTTCAAACTTGTACTTTGTGAACACGTGAACTTCGCTCTCTTCTTCTCTACTTAAATAAGTGTGAATACACGAAATATAGTGACTTTTATATGTGAATATGTGTGTGATCTAATACGAAACTATAAGCTGTAAGTATTATCCTTTTTTTTTTTCTCCTTCATTCGTCTTAAATTTACCTTAAATTGCCTTCCCGGTTTTCCTTTGTACTAGTTATATATATATATATATCAATCAGGTAAGTTTAAGACAAATGAAGGAGGAAAAACGATAATACTTACAGCTTACTTTCGCATTAGATCACACATGTTCACATATACACATAAAAAAAGTCACTATATTTCGTGTATTCACACTCTTTCAAGTAGGGAGAAAGAGAGAAGTTCACGTGTTCACAAAGTACAAGTTTGAAGAGACAGTGGCGACACGTAGCGGACAAAGCATCAAAACTGGAGATCAACTGACTGCAGTAGCGCGTAATTTCCGGAACTTGAAATAATAACTGTATAGCGTGTAAGTACAAGGTGGGATCGTGGGTCGAAATGTGTTGAAAATGCAGAGGAAAATTGGAGCTTAGAGTTATTGAAGGTTAAGGCTAGGCTTTATTTTCGCGCTCAAACCGTGAATAAAGGCATTCTCCCACAGACGGCGTGTTGAGGTGCTGGCCGTAGGGGGTAAAATGTGGATTATGGCAGCCAGGAAAGATAAATCAAAATTGGTATTGTGGGACTAGGTGTGCAAGGAAACTGGGGCATCCGGTTTGTTGATAGTACAGAAGTGACGATGGTTATTAGTACGACTGTTAAGAGCACAACTTGTTTCCTCCTCTTCCACCTTTATATATATATATATATATATATATATATATATATACCAGATTGGACATACTATAGGTACCATTTTATAAGCCTTATTTCAATGGAATTTCTGTAAACCTCCTTTTTTAAATTATTTTAAGTATGAACCCATTACCATCCCACTTTTAAGCTCTGTACATCATTTAATATTAATATAAACTATTTCCTAGAATTTTTGTAAACTTTTAAAAATGTACTTTTTTTATTTCAAAATTCAAAATAAAAATTTTGATTTCAATTTAAAAAACAAAAATCCCTACAACGCCTGTTGTGTTGCATATAGACCTCTTCAACCTTTATAGCTTAATTTAAAAAGAGCTGCTATGGCAATTTGAAAATATGTCCGTGGTGTGTTTTGGGGGCATTTTTCGGAAATTTTACCTATCTGTATTTTCAAACATTTCTCTTAGTTTGTATAGGGACTACCTCTGTACCAAATTTTATCAAAATCTGAGATGGTGAGGTCAAAGTTTTATTAAAAGTGTTGTGATTTGACATGTAATGTAATGACCCAATAATCTGATATCGAAGATAGTACGCTTACTAGTTTTGAGTTATTAGGTAAAACTTGACATTAGTATTTTCTTTTTGGAATTGAGATGATCAGTGACTCGGGGGTTTTTAAGTTTTATTTTGTCATACCTATGCACTTGATCTTCGCATTGGTTACTTGATTCACTCCACTATCTAAATTTGTGGGTACATAGTAGCTTGAACATTGTGTGAAACAGTTGTCTAGTGTTTCGGATGATGTAAGAACTGGTTTAAGATTACTGTTAATATCTGGTGTAGTAAAAAGTAATCCATTATTTTGCCAATAGATGGCTTCAGTGATCTGTATCTCGCGTTGTATAAATCCGATCGGGTTCAACGAGATGGCGTTCAAACGATGAGATTACGTACTACAAACACTGTTCAGATAGTTGTGATGAGTTGACTCAGTGTTGTGTGAGCGCGCGTCAAAATGGACACTAGCAAAGAGAAAATACGCTATATTTTACAGTTTTTCTTCGATAAAGGCGAAAACGCAAGCCAGGCGACTGCGAATGTGAATAGTGTTTATGGTTCCGATACTGTAACAGCCAATCACGCGCAATTTTGGTTTTGTCGATTCCGTTCCGGTAATTTTGACGTCAAAGATGTACCACGCACTGGAAGGCCAAGTGTCGAAAATGTCGATAAAATCATGGACATTGTCGCGTCCGACCGTCATGTAAGCACTGTTTCGATTGCCCAAGAGCTAAACATTGCACAAAAAACCGTGTGGAATCATTTGCATAAGGCTGGATACACAAAGAAGCTTGATGTATGGGTGCCACACGAGTTAACGCAAAAAAACCTCATGGACCGAATTTCCATCTGCGAATCGCAACAAAAGCGACCCATTTCTGAAGCGGTTGGTGACTGGTGATGAAAAGTGGATCACTTACGACAACGTCACGCGAAAACGGTCGTGGTCGAAGCACGGTGCGCCGGCGCAAACGGTGCCCAAGCCAGGATTGACGGCCAGGAAGGTTTTGCTGTGTGTTTGGTGGGATTGGCAGGGAATTATCTACTATGAGCTGTTCCCCTACGACAAAACCCTTAACTCGGAACTATACTGTCAACAATTGTACTGTCTGAAGGCAGCAATCGCCCAGCTTTGGCCAATAGGAGAGGCATTGTGTTCCACCAGGACAACGCCAGGCCACACACATCGATAGTGACTCGCCAAAAGCTCCGGGAGCTTGGTTGGGAGGTTCTTATCCATGCACCTTATAGTCCGGACCTGGCACCGAGTGATTACCATCTGTTCCTGTCCATGGCGAACACGTTTGCTGGTGAAAAATTCGCGTCAAGAGAGGCTTGTGAACATCGACTCTCTCAATTTTTCGCCAATAGGGACAAGGGCTTCTATGGGAGAGGCATCATGATATTACCTTCCAAATGGCAACACGTTATCGAACAAAACGGCGCGTATGTGACCTAAATAGGATCATTCTAACTATGGTAAGTCAAGTCTTCAATGTCATGCAAAAATAATGGATTACTTTTTACTACACCAGATATATAATTGTTATAATTCGTGGCTTACTAGTTCGTAAACATGGCTGCGATGCTACTCATACACATAAAAACGTAGATTCCAATGTAATGTGGCTAGATTGAAAAAGTTGATTCACCAATTGGAGTAAAACTGGAGTGCGAAGTAGGAGTTTTTCCATGCGTGATATTTGCAAATAAAGCGCCGTGACATGTGCTGGTTTTTAGTATGTGACACTTGCTTATTTAGCTTCAAGTTCTCAAATTTAGGGGCGCTATATTGAAATCTATGTTTTTGTGTGTCGGATAAATGTTTATGAACTTCTGACAAGCGCAGTTCCCGGTTTCATTTAACGTGTTACCTTATTAGACAGGTTTCTTTTTTCTTTCTTTTCCTTTCATGACAAAAGAAATATCAGAGCGTTGCTGAAAGCTTGGCTTTTTCATTTTTTAGTGTGAGTTTTTTTCCTGGATCGTATAATTTCAAATGTAAGTTTACGTGGCGAGGACCCAACTCGTGCACATACTTTCAACATGATAATGCCATCGTATCGTCTTCCAGAATGACGATTAAAAACACGACAGGTTTCGCCAAATGATGAACTGGCTTCCTCAGGTGAAAAAAAAAAGGTAAGTTAAAAAGATGAGGGAATAAAAGAAACCGTTCGCAGATATGGCTTTTGTCAGTTTTCTTCGTACTTGAAATAAAAAATGATAGTCTTGGGCGGAAACAAGGTAGGTGCCATGTTGCCACGGTGTGTTGCGAAATGGAATGCTGTTGCCAGATACTAAAACAGAAGGACTTCGATGAACAAGTGTTTGTTTGGTTATGTATGGGAAGTTATTCGTATAAATATGTTTATTGTTATTAAAAAGAATAATGTTGAAATAAATTGAAGGGTTTGGTGGAAGAAGGGCCAATCCCACTCCTCCATGAAAAATGAGTTTTGTGGCTGAAGTGTAAACTAGTGTCATCTAGTGTTTACTCTTTGAACTAAATCCATTGTGGGATATGCCCAACACCTTGCAATAGGCATCATAACAATTGATGGCGAATGAACTGTTCAGCTTCTTTGTGGAAGAAGGGCCAATCGCTCAATGCCGTCTTCTGTTTTAGGATAGATTTGGAAGTTAGGTTTATATTTCCAGCAGCAAGTCCTGTACTATGATCTTGGTGTCCTGGCATTGCAGATCAAACAGAAGATCGAAAAAAAAAACACAAACGCGACAGGTCGGTTGTGATGGATGCTCTCACAAACAGAATAAGCGTATCACTATCACGACTCGGATTCACACTGCGTACGTGACAGGTCGCTGATAAGTTTACTGACCACGCACAGTATTCCAGTCTCCAGCTGGGCGGTAGCACAAGTCAATGGACAAAGTTTTAAAAATACACAAACGAAGTAAAAATCAGTAGTGAGGGTATGATGTATTAGTTCAATTCCTGTTGTCAATTTTGTTATTGTCCATTTGCAATAGTGTTCTGTATCTACTCCTACAAAATCAAATACCTACGTTACTTAGATTTTTTTCTACATCACAAATACTTTGACTGCATTTCTCTCCAAATCATAAAATTGTGGGATAGGACCTTCTTCCACTGACCCCTTCAATTAATAAATGTTTTTTTTTTAATACGTTGTTCATTGCATGTTATTTATTATGTCAAACCACGATTTATTTAACATGCCTTCTTCTAAATTTATTGCAGGTTGTATTTTGTGAATAAGGATGCTTTCATAAACCATTCGCTTTGTATGTGAATCTGATTTATACAATATCTTGGCATCGACTGTTTCATGTGTGGTTATTTTCAGGTGTTTTGAGAAGCCAGAAGTGGGAAATTTATTCTTTTTGGTATCTCTAATGTGTTCCGTGATCCTCGTGTTAAGGTTCCGTGTGGTTGTTCCGATATATTCGTCCTTATTCACAAAAAACAACCTGCACTAAATTTAGAACAAGGCATGTTAAATAAACCGTGGTTTGTCATAATAAATAAAATGCAATAATCAACATATTAATATATATTTCAACGTTTTTCTTTTTAATAACAATAAACATATTCATACGCATAACTTCCCATACATAACCAAACACACAGTTGTTCATCGAAGTCCTTCTGTTTTAGTATCTGGCAACAGCATTCCATTTCGCAACACATCGTGGCAACATTGCACCTTCCTTGTTTCTGCCCAGGACCACCATTTTTGATTTCAACTATAAAGTAAAACTGACAAAAGCCATATCTGCGGACGGCTTCTTTTATTCCCTCATCATTTTAACTTACCTTTTTTTTTTTCACCTGAGAAAGCCAATACATCATTTGGCGAAACTTGTCGTGTTTTTAATCGACATTCTGTTAGATGATATGATGGTAGCCAGGATGGTTTGCCATGTGGAAGATAAGCATATAATTTCACTAAGGGAAAAACTTTGTCTTTTTTTGAGCTGGGTTATCCGCTTTATATTACTTCATATTTTGTTCATCATAGCAGGCAGGCGACTTTCACTTATTTACACATTTCTAGAATTCAGACAATCGAATAATTATTTTGATAACGGGCGGAATGCTTCATTGGCCGCAACATGATGTAAGTGAAGTTTGTATCTGTTAGTATATATCTGGTGTAGTAAAAAGTAATCCATTATTTTTGCATGACATTGAAGGCTTGACTTACCATAGTTAGAATGATCCGATTTAGGTCACATATGCGCCGTTTTGTTCGATAACGTGTTGCCATTTGGAAGGTAATATCATGATGCCTCTCTCATAGAAGCCCTTGTCCATATTGCCAAAAAATTGAGAGAGTCGATGTTCACAAGCCTCTCTTGAAGCGAATTTTGCACCAGAAAACGTGTTCGTCATGGACAGGAACAGATGGTAACCACTCGGTGCCAGGTCCGGACTATAATGTGGATGCATAAGAACCTCCCAACCAAGCTCCCGGAGATTCTGGCGAGTCACTATCGATGTGTGTGGCCTAGCGTTGTCCTGGTGGAACACAATGCCTCTCCTATTGGCCAAAGCTGGCCGCTTCTGGGCGATTGCTGCCTTCAGACGGTCCAGTTATTGACAGTATATTTCCGAGTTAAGGGTTTGGCCGTAGAGGAGGAGCTCATAGTATATAATTCCCTGCCAATCCCACAGCAAACACACAGCAAAACCTTCCTGGCCGTCAATCCTGGCTTGGGCACCGTTTGCGCCGGCGCACCGCGCTTCGCCCACGACAGTTTTCGCGTGACGTTGTCGTAAGTGATCCACTTTTCATCACCAGTCACCAACCGCTTCAGAAATGGGTCGCTTTTGTTGGGATTCGCAGATGGAAATTCGGTCCATGAGGTTTTTTTGCGTTAACTCGTGTGGCACCCATACATCAAGCTTCTTTGTGTATCCAGCCTTATGCAAATGATTCCACACGGTTTTTTGTGCAATGTTTAGCTCTTGGGCAATCGAAACTGTGCTTACATGACGGTCGGACGCGACAATGTCCATGATTTTATCGACATTTTCGACACGTGGCCTTCCAGTGCGTGGTACATCTTTGACATGAAAATTACCGGAACGGAATCGACAAAACCAAAATTGCGCGTGATTGGCTGTTACAGTATCAGGACCATAAACACTATTCACATTTGCAGCCGCCTGTCTTGCGTTTTCGCCTTTATCGAAGAAAAACTGTAAAATATAGCGTATTTTCTCTTTGCTAGTGTCCATTTTGACGCGCGTTCACACAACACTGAGTCAACTCATCACAACTATCTGAACAGTGTTTGTAGTACGCAATCTCATCGTTTGAACGCCATCTCGTTGAACCCGATCGGACTTATACAACGCGAGATACAGATTACTGAAGCCATCTATTGGCAAAATAATGGATTACTTTTTACTACACCAGATATAAAAATAAAAAGAGTACCTGGAAATGTTCGTAAAAGATTACTATATCTCGCTTGGTCAAGCTTCATCATGGGGGTTAAAAATTAAAGTTAGTTTATTTTACACATTAAATTTACCGTTGGTAGGAGTCACAGAATTATCAAAAGAAATTGGTGACTAGGGAAGTCTGTGTCTAGGTAAAACTTTGTTTTTTAACTAGCCTATGAATCGATTGAATCTAGTGAAACACAATTCTTACTTATCAGGTTGTTCAGAGAGGACTTTCTTCTATGTAGTTGGAAGGTTTATGGCGTTAATAACATTTTCTGTGTGAATACTGTGTAGTAATGAATGAGAATTATTTCGTTGTACAGTAACATACTCTTCATTTTTTTTTCTTACCTTCCCCACTGGCTGTAGACGGGGTAATCTTTCCGTTTATTGCTTTCAAATATTCAATCTAAAGTGGCCTCTGAGCTGATTATGTGGAGTTTGTTACATATAGAATGATTGTATATTTAAAATTGAGTTGTTTTTTTTTCTGCAGGAGATGTTAGTGGACTTGATATATTTCTATCATGAAGGGGATATCTACTGCGGTCGTCATTATGCTACGGTTGTGGATATACCTAGATGTAATGCCTGTGATGAGGTAAGTTTAGTAGGTTTTTTTTTCAAATATGTGTGCTTTCTGTGATAAAAGTAGCAAACATACTAAGTTATTACTTACTTGTAGCCCTCCAGTTCTTCCGTGTTTCACAAATATTCACACTGTTATAGTCGCATTCATGACATTTTAGATTTAACAATCGAAATCAAGTGTTTTTTTAATGGTTTAGACGAAGGCTATGTACAAAAGACGTTGCTGTAATTTACATATCTGGTATATCATTTCTGAAACCAGAGTAGAAAAGTGCATAGAATGTATTTAACCTAACCAACGCTAGCAGTGAATGCTTTATGATCATTACATTCAGCCGTTTTCTGTTGACTGCTGGATGAAGGCTTCTCCCCTTTTCTTTCCACGTGTCTCGGTCTCTTGCTTTCTTCATCCATGTAGCTCCTGAAAAACACTTGATTTTTTCATCTACCCATCTTGCATCTGGACGTCGTCTCGGTCGTTTCTTTTCTCTGGGAATCCAGTGTAGTACATTTGACGTCCATCTTCCATCTGTTCTTGTAGTTATGTGACAGGGTCATCTCCACTTCAACCTTTTCGCAGTCTTGATTATATCTTCTACCTTTGGTTGTGCGCGAATCTTTTCATGTGTCGTTCTCTCCCTCCATGCATCTCTCCATTGCTCTTTGTGTGACTCTTAATTTTTGAGTCATTTGCGCATTCAGTGTCCAAGTTTCACAGCCGTACATCATCACAGGTAAGACACACTGATTATAAAGTTTACGCTTGAGACACATTGGTAGTTTGCTTTTGAAAAAAATAAAGTGTAGTCTTCCAAATGAACTCCACGCCATTCTATTTATTTCATCCGTCAACTTGGCATTCGACGTTTTGAGTTGCGCTAGTAAACATACTCATCAACTATGCCTATTGTCTCTCCGTTAATCTTTATTTCCTTCTTTTCATCATGTTGATTGTGCATTACTTTTGTTTTACTGTGATCATATATAATCATAGCGATGAGTCAAGACTGTACAGAGCCCAGTTCTTAAACAAGGAACGATTCCATTGAACGTCATTAATATACTAAAATAAAATGACATTCGTATTCGTGGCATTCATAAAACAACAGCTGTACACAAAGGATAGCAACACTTCCATGATTACAAGTACTTTCAGTAACTGGTAATAACCAAGTCTTACAGATCTGATATAACAACATTACGTCGACAATATTTCCAATCAGAAATTATTTTTATTCCAACATTCCAGGTGCCTATAATTCTGACAGATTTTCCCTCGAATCATGCCACTACCAGGCAAATGATGGGGTAGTACCTTGGAGAATACCGGGTCCAGTTCCTTATAAAATCCTTCCACTTCCCATTGTTAAATATATTCCGTGTATATTGGCTGAAATTGGGCTACGTTTCGAATTTGAATTAAATAAATTTTTGCCCCCCTCCATTCTTCATTTTCCACATCACCTAATATATGGCACGCCTATGAATTACACCAATGATTGACATTAGTTGACGACAGACATTTGGAGAAGAAAATGTACAAATACTGTCAGAATTGACAAATTTTAAATCCTATATTGTCGATGCAGTGACACCTTTCGCCGCTTCCATTAAACTGTTGATGTTTCTGCTTGACAAGACGCTTTCATTGTACACATCACCACGTATAAAATGACACACATTAATTATTTTCATTTGTCTTCGTGTGTGTGTGTGTGTGAGATTGATTGATTGATTGATTGATTGATTGATTGATTGATTGATTGGTTGATTGATTGATTGATTGATTGATTGATTGATTGATTGATTGATATTTTCACAAATAGTCCCTCAAACTAAATTTCTAGAGGGTGATAGAGCAGAAGGACAATAAATATTTCGAGACATGACCTTGTGACTTCTTTCGCGCGCTAGTAGTATCAGGAAAATGCGATCGTATATTAAGACAAGAACTTTATTCCTTTTGTCAGTGAGTGAACATGTGGCTTTGTGCAATTTTCTTTTTTATGTCGCCAGCTGTTTGAGCTATTCTTTTAACCATACAGAACTTTTGAAGTATGTGTATTTTGTGACCCTCGTCTACACCGCGACAGCGTACACGGTACACCAACCCTCCCTTCTCTTTCACCTACTTCTCCGAGAAGAGAAATGACTTAACCCATAGAACCCTACTACCATGGATGATTTAGTAAATTAACGTTAGAATTTATGAGTTAGTGTTGTATAGTGTGTTCTTGTTCTAAAAATGTTGAAACTCTCTTTTTGTGTTACTTTGCAGCTAATATTTGTCAAAGAGTACACGGTTGCTGAAGAACAGTCCTACCACGTGAAACATTTTTGCTGCTTCGAGTGTGACGTTCCATTGGGAGGCATGAAGTACATCCCAGTGGATGACCAACCTCATTGTTTAAGCTGCTACCAAAAGAAATTTGGAAAGGTTTGTTGAAAAACTTGATTATTTCTTTTTTTTTTTTTTTGTCATGGTCACTCCAAAGTGGTGTAGGTGATCAATGAAAAATATATTTATTTTGAAAACCAAGTACGGAACTGCCGTAGATTGGTTGTTATAGCGTTGGCTTAGTAATAGGTAGCTCCTGGGAACGATCCTGACTGGTTTTGCCAGGGGTTTTCCTCACTCATACCAGGTAAATGTCGGGATGGTCCCTATTAACTGTGCGCTGCACAACTACCTTCCAGCATCCTCTCTACCAACCTATTCCGGCCTGAGATGCATAAAGGCCACAAAACTAGTACAAAGGTAAATTTAAGACAAATGAAGGAGAAAAAAGGATAATACTTACAGCTTACTTTTGCATTAGATCACACATATTCACAGGTACACATAAAAAATCACTATATTTCGTGTATTTTCTTGCACACCGAGTCCCACAATACCAATTTTGATCTGTCTTTCCTGGTTGCCATAATCCACATTTTAACCCCTACGACCAGCACCTCAACAAGCCGTCTGTGGGAGAATGCCTTTCTTCAAGGTCTGAGCGCGAAAATAAAACCTGGCCTTAACCTTCAATAACTCTAAGCTCCCCTTTTCCTCTGCATTTTCAACACATTTCCATCCACGATCCCACCTTGTACTTACACGCTATACAGTTATTATTATTTCAAGTTTCGGATATCTACGCGCTACAGCAGTCAGTTGTTCTCCAGTTTTGATGCTTTGTCCGCTACGTGTCGCCACTGTCTCTTCAAACTTGTACTTTGCGAACACGTGAACTTCGCTCTCTTCCTCTCTACTTGAAAAAGTGGGAATACACGAAATATAGTGAATTTTTTGTGTGTACATGTGAATATGTGTGATCTAATGCAAAAGTAAGCTGTAAGTATTATCCTTTTTTCTCCTTCATTTGTCATATATGTATATATACATGTATATATTATATTTAATTACAAGAGCAAGAATTAAAAGAAAAGTGAGCCAGCACTGAATGACTGGGAAATTCAAAATTCCCCCAGCAAATGCACAATATTCCATAGCACTGGAGCTGCATATGCTTTTAACCTGCAGGGAATGGGGTACTAGAATATTTATTTATTTATATGTGTGATAATTGTCAGGGATATACCGTTTTAGACAAGTGTAAGGAGACTGAAAAAATGACAGAAATTGTTTTCAAGAAGAGGGAGAATATTATCACAACAGTCAAAATCCTCCAGAATATAATTCTTCAATGGTCCGTAATATTTATCCCGGTAAAGGAGAAGATAGATTTCCGGGAAAGAAACTGTGCGTTTATTTCAGTTAACGTATAGGTTTGCTTGTGCTGTTATGTAGAAATCTCTTTCGTGTTTAAGTTACCTTCGCTGTAGTCATTCTCAAATGAGAGCACAGAAAGCTTGTTTTATTATTTACTTTTAAATTAAAACGAAGACGTCTCATGTTCAGATGCCCTTGGATATTGATTGGACTGTTCAATTGTGCGAGACATTTCTGATTCGTGAATGCGAGTAATTTTACAGAAACTTTCACGTAACGTCTATGGTGTATCAGGAAATACTTCACTACTTTCAAGTGTACGCTCAATTCCTGTATATACCAGTATTTAGTTTGATGTAAAGGAAAAACATTGTCCGTAAATTACTAGTTCTCATAAGATTAAAACATTATACGATACGACACTGAAGCCTCAGTCTCCCCAATGAAACCGCAATCTTGATCCCTGGTCGTGTTCTGTTGTTGTAAACACTATAGATCACTATAAAATGAGACGTTGATTTCCCTTACTTCCGTCCAGAGAGTCAGTCATTTGTTCAACTAACCCAAGGCAGCTTATGTACATACAAACGACACGTTTGTATATGAATTCAGTGTTAAACATTACACTGACTGTATCTATTGAAAGATCAGCCGACTAAGGTCTGAGGCGTTAGACCAACGACGCCGACTCCAATCCCACCTGGCGCATGGGTATTTGTGGATTTTAACACGCATTGCACTCACGTAATCGAGACGAGCCGAAGTCTAAAAAATTATTAAACTGACCCATTTAAAATAAAGTGTACCAACGTTTTTTTTTTATTGGCTTCACATTTGGAAGTCTCTGGGTTCTAACCCAGTGGCCGAAACATCCTGACTGAGCTTAATTCGCAGGGTGTTTACTCAGTCACACCATGCTGATGCCGGGATGGTATCTTCAAAACTAAATTCTGGCCGATTGCTTTGCCGCATCTTTCTCCTACCCTATCCCGTCCTGGGGCAATAAAATACGATGCAATTTCAAATCATACTTCATTTACAAAAAAATTGCTTTACCCACTGATAGAAAAGCCCACGTGATCTAGTTGTGAAGCTCGCGATTGGCCACCATTGGTTAAGCGGTACATGTTCCAGTTGTGCTCATGTTGGCCATTATGAAAAGAATTGTAGTCTTTCTCAGTTCCGCCAGCTAACTGCAAGGATAAGATCTAGGACACACACATTGGTGGCCCTGACCGCTTCCTTTCCCAAATTTCCCCCCGGAAGTGCTCGCCGAGGGATATCATCTTTTAAACATATGGTTAGTTAGGCAGTAGAATACGTTTTTCGGTAAATGTAATTAGACCGAACCTGACTAAGATTTTCCCAGGGTTTTTCTTCTAGTCATACCGGAATGGTACCTACTAGCTAGACCCTGGCCGACTACCTTCTAATATCCTCTCCCGCGTCGTTTCGCGATCTGATCCTGAGGTGCCTGAAGGTCGTAAATACAATTTAAAAGGTTCTCAAAATTATCCCTCAATATGAAACCCCTTTTAAATCTTCATGGTAATGTTTCGTCAATATAAGATATGGTAACTTTTTTAACTGCATTCTTTGTAGATGTTTTCTTGTGAAGTGCTTTTATACTTTCGTTGTCACTTCATTGATCCTTGCTTATACTCAGTTTAATACTTCATAGCATGCATGCGGTCGTTTTTCATTATTGTTTACGTGTTGATTTAATTGATATTCCTTTTTCAGGTATGCAAGACATGCAACAGGTATGTGGAGCCTCAAGAACAACGAATTGGCTGGAAGGACTTCAGTTGGCATGCTGTTGAAACGTGCTTTTGTTGTTATGTTTGCCAGAAGAATCTTCTTGGGGGGAAGTTTGCTGTTGAGGGCGAGAAGTTAGTTTGTAGTAAAGAATGCCGGCAGGTGCTAAAAGCCTCACAGTAATTGTGATTTGAAGGGGGGAGTGAGAGGGTATTAAGGTAGAGTAATAAAAAATAAAGGAAGATCCACGACCGAAACTACAAACATGTTTAATTCTTTGGAACTCTAGCCTCGCTCAGGATTCATGTTTCTTCACTGCATGGTTGGCTGATGAAGAGAACAGATACAGAGAACCACGCATATGCAAAACGAATCCACTTATTATTATTATCAAGGAAACTTGAATATAGTGTGTTGAAATAAAGTACTTGGTTATAATCGTCCTCTGCGCGTGCACATACACATAGCAAATAACATAACAAAGCATAAATGCTTTTCATGATATTAATAGGCAAAATTGTTCTCTTAGGACTATTAAAATATATTCGTAGTTGATAAAATCTTCGAGGAAACAGCAGAATAAAAGTATGTCAGTAATTTCTAGGGGGGAAAAAAAACTAATATTTATATAATCTGTTTAGCATCTTTGTAAGCCATCCTTCATACGGTGCTCCTTTCGCATTTGCTAGTTCTACTTTTCGAAGTAGGTTATTTGGTGTATGTGTATGCAGGTTTGCAGTATGTACACATTTTACTGCATATGAGGTCTTTAACTGTCGCACTTATTCTTTCCTTTTCAACCCAGTAGGATATTATCATAAATATCTGTATGCATATAGAGCAGTGATTCTCAACAGGTGTGCCGCTGTCGAGAAGACTAGATTTGTTAGGTGTGCCGCGAAACTTCTGCGACTACGATTTTGCTAGCAAAAGTAATTCAGATAATTGGACTCAATATTTATTTTGAAAAAAAGGAACAAGACAAGCTACGCGCGCTAAACCGAGTCAGTAGCCATTCGTGTCAGGTCATATTGTTTATTTCCCGGTGGGAAGCGAGTTTTCTTTTATACTGGGGTCTGTAAAGTACAGCTATTGATAAGAAATACGAGGGAACCCCCCCCCCCAAAAAAAAAAAAACAGAATCGTTCTCTGGTGGGCGGATCCGTTGTAGTACAAGCCTCCGGAGCTAGATGCCTCTTGCTTCAGTCTACCGACCAGCGTTGTCGAGTGAAGTCGTGGTGCCACGTAGTAAATTTCTTTTTGTTAAGCACCTCTCGCTGGTTTGGCGATTTTTGTGATGACTGAAAAGTGGAAATAACGCGTGAGGCTATGAAATTCTATTTTTTATTTGGAGAAACCGCTCTAATCCTTGTAACGGTTTACAAGGAAGCTGCTCTGAGAAAAACAAAAGTTTAGGAGTGTTTTTTTCCTCTTCGAGGTCATTTAAAGACCAACCTCGCTTTGGCAGCTCTCGACCTCCAAAACGGACGAAAACATCGTCAGAATTCGTGGACTGATTATGGAAGACCGTCGCAGAACCACTGACGAACTTGTTGATTTGTTTGGTGCTCCCTGGAGTTCCTGCCAACGGACTTTGAGTAAGGAATTGCAAATGAAAAAGAGTTGCAGTTAAATGCGTGTCTCACCAGCACACAAAACCTTGATTGTGAAATAATTTTGAACCGGAAACACCGTGACCCATTTTTTCCACCGGCCATATTGACTCGATCTTGTTCCGAATGACTTCATTCTATTCCCCCGAATGAGAAAAAAAATCCTCAAAAGAAAACATTTGCAGATGTGGGAAGAGTGGAAAACGAAAATGGAAAAACAAGTTTAGACCGGTGCTTTGCATCAAATAAGACAGTACTCTGAAAGCGATTCAAGTTGTACCACCCCAAATTAAATACAAACATTTTTATTACACAATTCCGGTTTCTTTTGGGTCCCCCCTCGTACATATTGGACGTTTTACTCTCCGTATAAAATGGAAGACTGAAGGCCTCGGTGTGTAGAATAGAACAAACCCTGCTGTTGCTTACTGATAGTTCCAATAATTAATTATCGAAACAAGAGCTTGGCAGCTCTGGACGACTTAATACTTATGCCAACTCTGATATCTGGGTAATTCTGATGATGTCATTGGCTTTTTTTTATTAGTATCTAAAGTGCAAGAGCACTCCATGCTTCCTTCACCCCGAATTCCTGGTGGAAGCAAACCCGCGAATAAGATCCAATTTTCAGTACCTTTTCGGAATGTGGTCCGCCAACCATTTTATCCAGGCAGTCACCAACTTTGTACATAAAAGCTATAATACACAAACATAACAAGGGTGTTTATTTTACATTCTTGTATAACGCAACATTACTTATGTAATATACACAACTAAGTTTATACTGTTTGTCCTCGTCGAGGTTAACGTCTCTTCTATGTAACTAGAAGTCTGGCGGCTTTGAGTCCAAAGTCTCTCATATGATATTTATCACTTATGTTCCAAAATACAACTTTGAGGTTAACTTTTCCCGGTTTCCACTGGGGACCCTGACAATATGATGGACTCGAGTGAAATACATTTAGAACCACTGTTAGAGAAACACTTGTCCCAGACACATAAAAACGCACAATAAAAATCTATCGAAAATTACTGGCATCATCGGTCGGTATAGAAATGAACGTCAAAAAATTTACTTAATCTCGACTTGTGATGCCTCCTTTGCTAATACATTCATGACAACGAGCCTTAAGTTATGAATTTTCCTTATCGTTCTGGTCTTAACATTTTTCCCCACAGAAACACATCATCATCATCATCATCATCTTCGGCTTAGCTCTCTCTCTCTCTCTCTCTCTCTCTCTCTCTCTCTCTCTCT
>JAGDQP010005571.1:44926-59961 GCA_022664845.1 Lepisma saccharinum
TTCTTTCTTTTGTTGACATATTAGATAGATTTTTCCTTCTAATATGACTTTATGTGCAGAGCATGTTAATGCCAACGATTTTCAAAGATTTTATATCTTGTTGTTTTGGGAGTGTTTTTCTATATACATATATATTATTAGAATTTCGTAATGGGTTGAAAAGAAAAGATCTCCATATGCAGTGAAATGTGTTATCACGAAATGGGTAATTTGCATAAGCTTATAACAAAATAAGTGAGCGTAGAGGATCTCAAGGTCACTTAGAAACGTATGTGAATCAGATACGTCTTATTACATTTTCCCATTATCGTTCGAATGCTTTGAACTTCACAAACAGTGAATCTAACAGCCATAGTTGAGTTAGTAGAGCGTTGCCTTAGCATTTACAAGGACCCGGAATTGAATACAGCAACTGGTTATCGGACCGCGGTGGCTCAGTTGGTAGAGCGCTCAACGCTTGTGCTAGGAGTCGTAGGATCGATCCCTGTTCATGCCATGTGGGGGCTTTGTGGTGGACAAAACACCGTGTGCGTGGGTTTTCTCCCGTTTCCTCCCACTTTCTTCATTCCACCACTTCATCCCATCATCATCCATCCGACCAGAGCCAAAGTTGCCTAAAGGTCTTTCAAACTAAACTCCTCCAGCAGGTGGTTATCCTGTCAGATTTTCCTCAGTCAAACCAGGCAAATGCTGAGTTGGTACTATGAAAACTAGACCTTGGTCGGCTTCTTTTCCACGGTCTCTTCTCTATTCCGACTTGAGCCAAACGTGACTAACGGCCATAAATAAAGTCAATTGACTGGTGGTAAAATTAAAACTAGTTTGCCTGAGGTTTAACTGTCGTGCTGCAGTTGAGTGGTATAGGAAACGCTGAGAAAGCGGACGACCACAATTTGATTGCCCAGTAGAACAGAGATTCCATTTATAGGACGAGATACACGAATGTTGACAATTTGAGACATTCATAACTGTTGAAATAAGTAAAGAAATCTGTCGAATTACTTGATATAAAATCTACCTTTTGATAGAGAGATCAGACCTTGTAACCTTAATATTTAGGTTCACAACCACGATTAAAGTTTATTGAGCACAGTAAAAGAAAGAAACGTCTGACTGCAAGATATATATACTACTCTGTAATATATGAACACTGTTAAACTTTCCGACTTACATTCGTGGTCTTATCATTGCATGTGCGTTGTTGTCTATAGAAGCAATTAACATAAATAATGAAGGTTTTAATTGCTTAAACCCTGCGAGCTTTTTTTTATCTTTTAACATAGTCTCTTGTCCGAGTGTGGAACTTCTTTTGTTCAAAGCAGAAAGTAAAGAATTATATATTTTAGTAATATATACGTTGATATAAAAGAAATATATAACATTATATAGATATAATTGAAGCATCTAAGAACATTACTTACGTTAAAGGTAAAGAAAATTATAAGTATTTTATAAATATATATCTTTTTTTCTATACGTCAAACGTCCATTTTTTTTTAAAAAAATAAATAAATGCAAGTAGGGTTGTGGCTTACGTTATTGTGAGATTTTTGTCAGGATCGTAACTACATTGTCTTATTTGGGGAATGTTATGGTTTAAATATTTCGAAGAATTTATTTAGTGTGGAAAACAAGACAGGAGAATGTATCAACTAAGTTGGTCATAGAGCATTATGATGTTTTATTTGTAAGTTGTCAAATTGCACAATTATGTGGGTGTAAGAGTAAAGTTTATATTATTCGTAAACTGACAGGGTATACAGTATAATTTTTTCGGAAGAATGAGTTCTTTATTTTTCTTCTTGTTTTGCCACAAAAATGTCCGAATTGTATTTCAATTGGTTGTGCCATGTACGTTTTCGTAAAAGGACAGAGAACAAATAGAGGTCTTGTGTTGCTAAAATTATCATGACCGTTTTTCAGTTGAGTCTGTCTCGTTTCTTCTGGTCCTAATATGTGGCACATTTAAAGATTTTTCCCGTCATTTATTTGTCCTGCATTTTTACACTGAGTCCTGGTTATTGTAATTATCATGTAGTGTTAATTTTTTTTGTCACCTAACTACTCTCGATTGGTTCGAGTGAAGTACTGTGATGATTGTGATTTAACAATATGTCAAGGTATCCATTGTAAGCATGTGAGCTGATTTCTTAGTACGATGTGCTTAACAACACTAGAACACCACAAATTTGAAAGGCCATCAGGACAATTTATATTTCGAAATTAGCGCTTCTCATTCTCATTAGAAATGATAGAAACTATTGGTAGTAGTAGGCTGTAGATTTTTAAGTTCCCATACAAAATTTTAGTACCTGTTATTTATTTATACGCTATGGTATTCTTAAAAATTAAAAGTTATTACTGTCTCTCTCTCTTGGGTTGAATAATTTTCACAAAATAGTAAAATTTTGAAGGTAAATGGGTCTGTTGGCTGAATCCATTTTGTTTTTTCGTTTGAAACAATTGACATACAGTAGTAGTTAAATGAAAATAGTGCCTTTATTCACTCTCTTTGTAGGGATTGTAAGCCACAAAGACAGTAATGGCTGTGTGGTAACGAATTGTGAAACGTATAGCATCAAATGTGTACCGTAATGTTGATTACTATATTTAAGTGATTTGAGAATAGTGGATATATGTATGCAATTTCAAATCTATTAGGTCATACCAATGATTGGTTTCTTTCATAGGATAATGCTTATATATATTTTTTTTTTCTTATGTTAGTACGTGTAATTATCATTGTTTTGACTTCTTCGAAGTAAACGCGTATAGAACAGAGTGCCAGTTATTAATTGGACGGTGGAAGTAAAGTGTGATATGATACTGAGAAAACGCTTATCTTATAAAATATATGAAATTAGTCTTTAGAATATTCTTTGTATTGATTTTGTATGACAATTTTTTTTGTAAAAAGTCTAAAATACAGAACAAGTGCCATTTAATTTGTTTTTTCTTTTGATCAATGTAATTTGTTTATGAATAACAAGACGTGAATTCAATAGGACGTTTGTAATAATCATTAAAAAAAAAACTATTAATAAAATACGTTCTTGGCTTGTTTAGAAACCTTTATTGGAACATTAACTTTGTGTGGACTTTATTATGAATGTTTGAAGTGATTATTAATTAACCTTCTGAGAAAACTTCCTGAGAAAAGAGGAAAGGAACTTTTTAAGATATCAATCACGAATTCAGTTTGAGGAATTTTAGCCAAGATGGCCTCAGTCCGGGGATATTCCGTGTTTTACAAAGTGTTACTAGGAATTCGAACTGTTAAATTTAGTCCAGGAATAATGTTGGAACTGTAATAGTGAAACTAGAAACCTTTTGTGAAAGCACATATATTTGTTACATTTTATAGTAGCAAATAAGAAATAAGTAAGATACCTAGAAGTGACACAGAAGTAGGAGGTTGTGTCAATAGACAGTACTTGATCACAGTGAAGAATATGTGTATTTTGAATGTTTTTATTGCAATTTACATGTATGAGTTTGACAAATAGCTTTGTCTTCAGTCTGTCACAAATCACAAAAGTGATATCTCTCAGCGCTTCTGCGCAATGGATATAGGGAAATTAACGGCCAGGGTCTTTAGGAAAACACTTACAAGCAAACATGCTGATGGAGCAGAAAAAACTTATTATTTTTTTTTTCTGCCATGTTTACAAAGTATCTGCGCATGCAAATTTTGACAACGTGAGCGCAATTTCTTTGGGAGATATCGATGATATAAAAGTCAGATTCTTGGTTCTGGAGAGTGATAGAAAAGTGTGAAAATATCCTTATATGTTTTTAATTGCTGAAAGAAATGGATGGAAAGCGCTATCTGTTAGAGAGTTTGTTCATCATGGCCGCCATATTGAATCTAGATTGATTTTCTTAATTCGGAAGGTCGTGTAACATACCATTCTGGGCTAGAATTTCATGAGAAATACGTTTCTGATGTTAGTTTTGACGTAAATGTATTGTTGTGAGAGAAAAGCATCTATGACACTCGTCTGGGATAATGATGTTAATATTCTAAAAGTACCCATTTCGTTTACGGCAAAATTGACATCAGAAACGTGTTTCTCGTGAAATTCTAGCCCAAAATGATATGTAACACGACCCCCGTCCCATTGAAGAAAATCAATCTAGATTCAATATGGTGGCCATGATGAACAAACTCTCTAACAGATAGCGCCTTCCACCCAGTCCCAATTACAGTAATTTGTTTTCCAGTTCTTTCGGCAGTTTAAAAATGTATGGGTATTTTCCACACTTTTCTATTTATCACTCTCCAGAAACGAAAATCTGACTTTCATATCATGGATATCTCCCAATGTAATTGCCCTCGAGTTTCCAAAATTTCCATGCGCACATTCTAAACATGACGGAAGAAAAAAATGCATAACTTTTTTTTTTGCCCAATCAGTATGTTTGCTTCTTAGATTCGAATTTGTCTTCCCAGTGCACGTCCGAAGTCTTCGACTGCAACTAATGTCTTGTTTAACGGATTCAACTTTACATGGCAACTAATGGTGGTAGTCATTCTAAAAATTTATGAAGCCGTCGAATCATATAAAGATTTTCGAAACCATTCTAGTGAAGTTGTGGTGTACTATGCACCTTGTAAGCAGTTGTTCATTAAAGCAACAAGCCTGACCTTATTACCTTCCTTCTGAAACTATGTTAAATAAGGTAGGTAAGCCAAATAACATCACCTTAAGAGCATATCTGATGTAGTTAGTGAACCATGGTAGTTAGAATTCCAAAAGAACTTGTGTGGAAACGTTGCTTAAGTGCCATACATAGCAGCAGTGTGATATAAAGTTTGGTGTACAATGAGGGCTGCAAAAAATTACGAGAAAAATCGTTACATGGTGGTGTAATTAGGAACATGGGTTCCTAATAACGCCACCCTCTTTTTTGATTGGAAATTTGTCCAAATACTATTCATTAACCTACACAATAGGAAATATTTCGCTTGTAAACTAAAGCGACGAAGAAATGAACAATGTTCTGGCATTTTGCTGACTACAAATAGGCCGATATATACCACCACATATTCAGTGTGAAATTCAACTACGACCTTCTTTGTCGAGACCACAGCTCCAAAGTGTGCGTCATGGAAGCGCAGTTAGTTTCTGGCGGTCATACTAGAGGATATCTGCCTACATATTCGTACTTTTGAATTCTTGTCACGTGTTTTCGTTACCAAAACACCTGGGGATGGCGTTAAAGGTGTACGTGGCGTTATTTGGCTAAGCCACTTAATAGCAAAAATGACAAGAAAAAAAAAAGTAAACTTAAGAGGATTAACAGCACGTAGTTCTCTTGTCTAGTAGCAAACCAAGACAGTCCAAAACAACTTGTTGCCCAAGGTCATTTCCACTTAAAGCGTTTCTTGAAATATCCGAGTACTGTACAACATTCCATGGAGAGAGAGAATTGAGAAAACATTCACCTGTGTTATTAAGTCCCATGTCTCAACTTTTCTACATATTAAACGCATTAATAATCAGTCTATAATTATGGAACTATCGCAAGTACCTACTAATATTGGCCTCCTTTCTGGAACTACTAAAAACTTGCTTTTACAGTTGCAATTTTTCAACACTTTCATGCCATACTTGAAAGCAATATTAGAACAGAGTGACTTGAGAAAAAAAATCATCTATACCACACACTTGACACTTTCGTAAACTGAACCTTCACTCGCTATTAGAACTTTATTTTTTAGAGATGTATGCTCAATTTTCAACACTAATAGATTTAGTTATAACTACATTTACACTTCAAAGAAAAATTACTTGAGTCTCACGTATCTTCTAGTCAACTAGTTTTCAAAGATGGCAACTTCCTTCACCAACCAAAAGCGCGCCTTTTTTTTCTCTCCGGAATCGGAGTCTTTTTAACAACGTCGTATACAACTCAGAAATTTTCTTCCCTTCATAAAGAGAGAAAAACCTAGTGGTGACCATTTTTTTCTATCTATTGCTTCTATAAATGGATTACATATTACGAAGATTGGTAATGTAAAACTTTCTCCATGCGTAAGAGCTTTTTTTAAGGGTTTGAAAAGGCGGAAATTCGATGGTGCGAGATCTGGTTTATACGATGAATTAGAAAAGAAACAATACATTTGTCTATGTATTTCTTAATCGTTTCCACCGTGTGAAGAATGATCCAGTAGCAGTTATTAACAAAATAAGCGCAAACATTCGGCCACCATTTTTTTTTTGGGGGGGGGGGTCATACAAGCGGTTTATTCTTAAAGTATTCTTGTTAACGTTTGTAAGTTTAACTTCCTTTATCTTCGTTTATTTTACAAAGTTCTGTATCAGTGTTGTGTATTTAAATCTAAATAGTCCTCGGTAAATTTCCGAGTGATTCCCTTCTTGCCCGCGAAGAAGAAATTTACCATTCCACGCTTGGGTGATCTTAGCTCCGCTCATAACAGCCATTCCTACCAAGTCACTCGATTGATTAAGGACTATGCACGCTCTAGAACATTGCTTCATTATCCACGCCCACCTTATTATTTTGAACCTCAATGTAAACCCAACATGAACGTAACACTTAATTGTGTGTCTTAGTTTTAAGGATCAATGTCACCTTTTGATGAAAATTAATTTGAGTCGAGTTAAAGAGTTTCTTCAATGCTAACTGTCTTGTGTACTGTTTGATACAATTTGAACATACGATTTATCTCTGTCTCCCCTCAGTTCTTCTGTTAATGGCATTGTAAAAAAATATGAAGTTTATATTTCCACGTTTTCGGCAGCCTATAGCGCCGAAATGAAGCATTTGTGTATCCTTGATTGGTTGAATTTATTTCAAGACCTTTAGGCATTTGAGGCTCAGGCCGATTGTGCACACTATTGTCTGTACTCTTTTTCTTGTGAGGTGTTTAGCAACACCCTGTATATTCGTGATCTATGCTCTAAAGATCATAGAAATATAAATAAAATTCAAACACATTTTTCAAAACCATTGCTTTTTTGACATTGACGGTTTTCAGTAGAAGCTACGGAATAATTCTTTGTTGAATTTCAATACGCAATTTTGTGTGGCGAAGACTATTGTTGCAACTACACATCCGAACCAAAGAAACGCAAAACAGTAGCGTAAGTGTGCAAAAGAAAGTGGCGCTAGCGTCGACACAATACACTCATTGTTACAAGAATATTCTATTTGAATTCTTTTGGTATCTTCATCCCATTTACTAATTAAACCTGCTTCCATCAGATCCATGATGATAGCGTTTACTTCATCGACATAAGGAAATCCTTTCGCAGTGCAGAATGAAGCCATTACAATTCCTATACTTTCATCGATAATGTGGTAATTTCCAGCACATTCATCACACGAGAACATTGTTTTATAGAAATATGGTCCCAACCATGTGGAGAAAATAACCGCGATAGATTCATTGTTTCGAAATTCCTTCAGTGCATCAATGACACTAGGAACTATTCGTGATTTACTGTAAAGAGCCCTTAAAGCAGGATTAAGACTCGTTCGCATTCGGTCTAGAAATATGTCTTGTCCTAAAACGGTCAATCCAAGGTTAGCAGCATCATCGAATGTATTGACTTGAGTATAACGTCTAGGGAGCGTTAGAAATGATAAAATAGATCCCTGATACAGTGACGCAACAATGAGAGAGAAGTAGATCCAGAAACAGTACAATGACCGTAAAGATGTCTTACATGGTTGAGCGGTGGATATTTGTAATAAAATGCTGAGCAGGTCCAGAAATATTTTCATGAAATTGAAGTGTCCAGTACTAATTACAAAAAGCATTATTGTAATAATTTCCATGGTGATAAAAGTGATTAAAATTAATAACCATGTTTCGGGAAGAAATGGTAAATATAAGGACATCCAAGCTGGAAGAGGTTTCGCCTCATGAACGATCACTACAAAGTCCGTGAGAAGGACGGGATACAGTAACTGGAAATCTTGATCTCTTTCTGGTGTAAAAGCTACAGCATCTAGAACGAATTCAGACCGTTTTGCTGCCACATTGCCCAATAAGCTTGTCCAAGAACCATTTGGAAGTTTTGTTCCTGAATTGTCAGCAGTCTTTATTGTTGTAAACAACGGTGTGAAGTTCATGATTTGTATGATAGATTCGAAAACAGTTCCAAATGTACCATAGTATAAATAGGCACCATCATTTGTTGGTACTATGTTGATAGCTGGTAGAAAGTCATTTCTTGCAGATATCCTTAAAGGGTATCCGTGAGAATCGTAACGGAATGATTTTGAGCTCAGATTGCCTTCAACAATGCATTGACTTTCTACCTTTCTGGTAGTAATTGCAGACAATTTTCTCAGGAACGGATCGTCTTCTTTGGTAACAAAACATATCTCAGCACTATGGCACCTGTAGTGATAATCATTGGTGCAATTTTCTTCGTATACTAGAAATATTCGGTAAAAAGCCTTATTGGCCATTGTTTGTAAGAAAATGTCAATATTTTGCAGAGATGACTTCAAAAAGACAAATGCAATTCTTAATTTCATGTTGGAGCTTATTATATCTTTAATTTCTAAAGCGTGTTTAAGTTGTGAAAACTTTTCAACTAAAATAGCATACATTTTGAACTGATACGCTAAAAACAAGGCTTGAATGTCATTTGTAACATTTTGGTACCGGTCACTTGTAAGTTTGTACACAATAATCTGTGTATTTACGTGTGATTTTATGAAAGTATCTACGTTCACGGTTACATTTCCCAAGAAAACTAAAACTACGTCTTTGATTTCAGTAAGGCATTTGACATATGGTACTAGAAGGCAGTCATGTATCATAATGGCTGCGTTGTCACTGGTGATTGACGTAATCATCTTGAACTGAGGACTTCTTTGTTCATGTCGATGACATTGCGAGATCGTGTATATAGAAATAATTGTAAATAATACAGAGACTATTGACATTTTCAAATATATTTTTGAATCCTAGTTGAAAGAAAGGAAACTTGATTAAAGTGGTTACAAAATAATAGAGATATTATAGCCAATAAATGTAATAATATCCAGCTCATTTTGAATTACTCATGTAAACAGTAGAGTTTTGTCCACCGACCGAGGTACAAAACCATCCATTTTCCTCAGATCCTTATGAATCTAGCATCACAGGGATGATAAGTAGGTTCTATCCAAAAAGTATTTTCGCCCAGAAAGAAATCATCCTGTACGAAACTTACAAAATAAAACGACCATACGGATGGTGTTCAGTCTTCCAGAGGTGCGAAGGATAAATTGAAAGAATGTGTTTCTTTCTGTACCTGCAAGAGAAATAAAGATCATATGGACATTTTGTGACTTTTATTCAAACTCTTGTTTAACCAGTATTTTTTATGAAAATTTCGACAAATTATTTCAATTAATAGCTGTTTAATTCATGTGAGAAACTGGGTTTCACTAGCAATACTTCGAACTAAAAAAAAACTATCGGATTTCTACTTTACCTAACTACGCCCCTCTGGTTTCTCCTGCATGTGCATTGCACAACCTAACTTAGCTAGGCTTGGTGTCCACATAGAATATAGTAAAACTATTTCGGTAAATTGTTTCAGGAATAGGCGAACTTTTCGACCAGAGAGTTACTCTCCAAATATGGAAGTATGTGTTGAGCTACCAAAGGTAGAATGAAAATTCTTTGATAAATTCTACTAGCTGGCCAGACAGTAAAGTTAACGTTGCACGAGCTACTGAAAATGGCCCAGCAAGCTACCGGCAGCTCGCGATCAACGATTTGCCGACCAGGGAGTTTTGATAATATAAACATCGAAAGCTGGACGGAAGAGTGTCAACAGATTCAAATATTGGAGCAATAATTTCGAAAATAATTATATATCTCATCCTATTGCAGATATTAAAAAGGAAACTTACCTTGCAATAAGCTACCACTCTACTAAACGTGCCAAAATACGTTCAGCGATTAATGTACGAAGAGATTGTTTACAGGGCTTGGTTAAATTAAAATAGTCCTAATATCAGTGGCGATGTAAGACAAAGTGATACCCAGGGTAACTTGATTGAGGCCCTTTCGCGAACAGAATCGTGAGTTCAAGCTGCTACTATTGGCCGTAATATCCCACTTCCCCGTTATTCCTAGCCCCGCGGGAAACTCGGAGGACTCACTAACCAATACGGACAAGTTCTCGTTCACTGGATACCACCATGCATGATAATGAATATTGACCCAGATAGCACCCAAGTTTATGACAAGTTTGTACTAGCCTTGTTTTTTCCTTGCAATATTAAACTTGCCGCATAAAGTTTGTTTAAATGTTGTAGCAAATTTGGAATTACAAACTAGCCATTTATGCGGTAAGTTTAGCACTACAAGGGAGAAATAAGGCTAAAAGCTAAAACAAACCTGGCGTAAACTTGGATATAACTGGGAAATGAATCATTTTCATTAGGTGGCACGTCTCTCTCTCACTCTGTAAAGTAACAAGCAACAACCCCCCCCCCCCCCCGAAACACACAACTAGCTTCCTTGAACACGCCACGTGAAGAATAAAGTATACTACGTGCTCGGGTTTATGATATATAGCTTTTTTGGTCTTTGTATTGCTTATAATGAAAGAAAAGGACAAATATCTAAGTTGAAGTGTTACAACTGATTAGGGAAAAAACAAACCGTAAAAAATGTAATCAGCTTGGACACGTGTTTTTGAATCGTGGGCGCGCTGCTATAGACAACACTGAAAAGTGATATTTGACACCTGCCGGTTTGGTGTAGTGTCTAATGCGGGGGGAGGGTCCATTCCCAGCGGTGTGATGCTTTATTTTTTAAATTACTGTACAGTAACTTTTTTTTTATTTTTGTATATACAGTATACACATTTTCGAATTGTACAAAAAACATTAACCAATGGTTAGGTTTGGATTGTTTTAAACCCCGGCGTTCCACTTAGTAATCCAACAGAAAAAATCACTATTTATCACTGTAAGGAAAAATCAAGGCTAGTCGATTGGTTTAAACGAGCGTACTATCTGGGAAATTGGTAGCCAGTTTGTTTGAGAAATGTCGTGGACCCGAACAGTAAAATAAAAGTCATTATAATACTCTCGAGATGTCTGTCTCACTTCTGAAAAATCAGTCTTCTTCACAGCTTTATTCTAACACAGGATTAATTAATAAAATTTCCAAGTTTCGAATTAAAGTCTACATAAATATATTTAGTCCAGAAACTGTTTTCGTTACAGAAAGGGACTAATAAAATGTACTACGTTACAGAAGAACCCGTGGATTAGGGGTAGAGTGTTGGACAACAAAGTGAACAAACAAATCTGAAGGTCGGGAGTTCGAACCCCACTCCAGACTGCAACCAGGCAAATGCCTGGATGGGGCCTTCGATAGGAATTTCATTCCTCCACGGAAATAGCAAAGTAAAGAAAAAGGAAACAGTAATAAAAAGTTTGAAAGTTGCGAACTGCCACTTTCATCTCGGTAATGTCATACTCATCAGTTTCTCTGTAATCACGGTCCCTACTACGGGTAAAGGATGAACTCGAACAACTTGATTCGTGCGAGAATTTCATATTCACTGCTGCATATGTTATTGCTCATTTTTAGCAGCATCCAATTCAAAACAATTTAGCCCAACAGTATCAATCCAGTAATCTTTTATTGGATAAAAGTGGTTCGATTTTTATTTTACTTCTTGATTTCAACGAAAAACATTTTCCAAACCTACCTTAATTAGCTGTTTAAAGGAGTATAAAATTTCAATTTTTCCCATTCTTAGAAATATAATTAAGTATTTTGAAGTGATCTAAGTCAAGCAAAAATGGCTGAGAGCTTATTTTGCCAGTGGTAAACGTTTGCGATTTTGTAGCGACGGAAGGAAGGGGTACATCCTCTACATCAACAAAAGAAAAGTTATTTTTATTAGCTAAATTAAATTTCTGAAACATTTAGATATAAATTATCCTAGATTTAGTTACAAGATTTCAAAATTAGCTACACAAAATACAAGAATCACTCAGCAAGAATCAATCCGCTTTCCACGTACACCCTATTCTAAAAAGGATAACCGCATTGATTAGGCTGTTTTGAGCTGAAAATTCTCTAAGTCCAACTTCGAATATCCTCGCAAACATTAAACCAAAGATGCAAGGTTAGAGTCCTGAAAGGTAGGGTGAACCTTCGCAATTGAAAAAAAAAAAAAAAAAAAGTGCAAATATTTGTTTTCTTCTTTCAGGTGCAAGACATGTTAAAATGTTACTAAGTGTAGAAAAAAGTAACATTCATTGAAATACGTCATCATACTGTATTTCCAAACTATGAATACATCTTATCACGTGATGGTTTTGTCACCTACGATTTCATACGTAAACGAACATCTCCAATGAAAGCAAAGACACCAAACATATTTCCCGCATTCATGGTACAATAAACAAGACAAAGGAGAGAAAAACAACAGCATTTGCAACGGATATCAATGCCATTGTCTTGGACACCGAAAATTAAGTCATGTTTCTTCAGAAGGAGTTCTATCAGAAAGAGGTACATAAATATGTTCATGTTAGTTCAGTAGTAGAGCGCGTGGCTTCTAATCGTGAAGTACTGGGTTCGAATCCCGTTCTGCAAAACGTATTTGTATGTAATTATATATTCCTCAAAGCATGAATAATTAGATAAAATCATCATAATTAGTTTTATATGTATTCATACAAGCATTTAAGGACATAAGTAATTACTATGTTTAAAATATAACATCAGAGAAGTGGTGGGTGTTGACAGAACGTCGGTATATTGTATGTGAACGTTAAATACAAATTAAGTAAATCGTCTAATAACAATATATAAGTGTGTGTAGTGTATTAGTCTACAGCTATTTATCATACGGAAATTACTTCTGAATTTTCTTATTACAGCATGGGATTTACGTTCTTAAAGATAGTACTATAATCGCTAAATATGAGACATTTGCATCTGGCGTTTATTTCATTCACGGCTAAAGCTGTGTATTATTATATATGCACTTTATTCATCTTATGGGTGATCACAGCTATGCAGAGTAAAATAAATTATTGTATAATTTGAGTAAGGCGGTTTGTTCTAATCTTTTGAAATAATGAATTAAAACATACGGAATTGAGTCATTCTATAACAAATCATCTAATTGTAGAAAAATTAGTTGCGTCACCATTTTAGAAAAAAATTGTTCGTATGTGGGTTTCTACATATCTGAAGATATCAGAACCACTTTTGAAAGAAATGCTATGCCCTTATTTCTCACGGGGTGACCATATTTGCAAAATGGCGGGTGGTGTTTTCACTCCTGTAGACGTGTACGGAAACCTAAATATCTCAATAACCAGAAGAGCTAGAGAGCTTAATCAACAACCGTTGTGTAGCTCTTGAAATGTACTTTGAACATACAGAATTACATTGTCTGAAAATTAATTTCTTTATTCCAATAATTAGGCTGAACAATAAGGAACAAATTGTGTAAATTTGATATTTAACAAATTTCTTGGGGTGAAGGGATTGAATAAAATTCTGCAAAATTTTGTAATATTTAGGCCTACCAACCGAGTTTATGCACGCAAAAATTCATGGTCCTAAATCACACTCCTTCTCTTCTACGGGGGTTCAAACATGGTCCTTTGCGAAAAGTGCCGGATTTCGGGTTTAAATGTCCGAAAACCTTTCGTCAATAAGATACTTCTGGAAGTCAGAAATGGAATGTAGTAAAACAGACTCTATATTCATTACAGAAGTACTTTAAGCCCGCAGTTGTGGAGGTTTGTTCTTCATTACAGAATTCCTCGAAAATAAATCTTCATAGCAATTGCAACTACAAAAAAACTCCTAGTTTTGCACCAGGATTACTGTCATTTTTCCTAAATTCAGAGGACCATCAAAGTATCGTGATCGTACTACTATTATCACCTGCAACTCGATGTTTCCCAGTATACATGAATTAGAGGTTTTAAGTTCTTATTTAGCCGTTTATTAGTAACGTGAAATAATACTACAATTGTTGTGGTAATAATAATGTAATGTATTGGCATGGTGCCAATAAAGTAAGTCATTCACGATACATACAGATAGCAGATAGATATACAACTAAACAAGAAGGTGTTAATTAAAGAAGTTTGATAGCAATACAATTAGTTTATAATAATTGTTGATTAAACGTTTAAAAATACAATCTTTGTCAGAATCACGCAATAATTTATGATGCCTTGTTCTGTACAAGGAAACAACTAATTAAAAATTTTCCCTCTATTTTCTAAATTTGAATTTTATTTATAGGATTTATCTGGTGTGACTAAGGAAAACCGTGAAAATACCTCAGTCAGGATGGTCGACCACGATCAACCGAATGCTACGCCAACGCTTTACCACTGAGCAACGGCGGCTCAGTCAATGTTCTAAAGATTCCAGATTAAAATTACGTCGGTACTCATAATCTTCTGAGAATAAGGTAATTTCTAAACTAATACTACACGAGCGTGGGTTCGAGCCCTGGTCAAGTCAACTATTTTTCCTACTAGTTAATAAGACAGTAATAACTTCTCTTCACCAGATGACAAAAGTATGAAATTGCAGCCAAGGGAGGGAGAGAGAAAGAGAGATAAAAGCATTTCAAACTCATGGAAATAAATTCTGTCTTTACTGAAGAACAGTTTAGTATCTTCGTGACTCATCGTTCGTGGGGATCATGAAGTTTGGGGATAGCGAATTTGCTGTCTGGCACCTTGATCCGACTTTGGATATAACAGCATTTACTTAATTTGTATTTAACGTTGGTATATAATATACCGACGTTCTGTCAACACCCACCACTTCTCTGATGTTATATTTTAAACATAGTAATTACTTATGTTCTGAAATGCTTGTATGAATACATATACAACTGATTATTATTGTTTTGTCTAATTATTCACGCTTTGAGGAATATATCATTACATAAAAGTACATTTTCCAGAACGGGATAAGAACCCAGGACCTCACGAGTAGAAGCCACGCGTTTTAGCACTGAGCTAACCTGAATATATATATATATATATAT
>JAGDQP010005571.1:60061-77390 GCA_022664845.1 Lepisma saccharinum
TATATATATATGTGTGTGTGTGTGTGTGTGTGTTTTTATAAAACTCCTTCTGAAGCAATATGACTGAATTTTCTGTGTTCTAGACAATGACATTGATATCCGTTGCAAATTCTGTTTTTTCCTCCTTTGTCTTGTTTATTGTATTTTGAATGCGAGAAATATGTTTGGTGTCTTTGCTTTCATTGCAGATATTCTTTTACGTATGAAAACCATCACGTAGGTGACAAAATCATCACGTGATCAGATGTATGCATAGTTTGGAAATACTGTATCATTACGTAATTCAATGAATACTACTTTTTTCAACACTTAGTAACATTTCAACATGTCTTATTGTACTTAAAAGAAGAAAAACATGTTTGTATAATTTTTCCCCAATTGCAAAGGTTCATTCTACCTTTCAGGACTCGAACATTGCATCTTTGGTTTACTGTTTCCGAAGATACCCGAAGTTGGACTTCGAAAATTTTCAGCTCAAAACCAGACTAATCAATACGGTCAACCTTTTTGGAATAGGGTGTACAATTCCCAAGTAGTGTGATTTTGGGAACGAAGTTTTCTATCCTCTGCAATCATTTTTTTAGAAAAAAATCTCTGTCATTAAATATCGTTTCCGACAACCCATTACTCAAGAAAATGTCGACAGCCATAAATATTTTACTATTATTTTTAATTTCTATTCAGTTCCCGTGTTGAACAATACCCTCTTGTACAGCATTTTAATTCACTGCCCGCGGAAAACTTAAAATGTCTGTGATATATGAGAAGAGACGTGTGTTTTACGAAAGCGTGAATCCAACGTGTCACAGAGAGCAAATTAAATTCCTTGAATATAACAAATGCGGACGTGAGCGCGAGTTACGCGCCAAGCTACTGAACCAAGATATATTGAGAACTGTCTGGCGTCTGCTTCTACTTTACGTCGCTATAGAGTACAAGGGGAACAAAAGCAACCAGTCATTTTGGAGCTAATAGAAGCGTTCACAGTACTTTTGAATGTTGTAGTATATTACATTTGTTTTGGATATTTTCTTTTTCATTTTTAACATTATAACCTACATGTTACATAGGGAATAAATAGCTTATATTTTGGTAACGAAAGTCAAAATCAAATCAAAGCTCATTAGCAATTAATACAAAAGTAATTAAATTTATTTTCTTTCAGTCGTCCATTTCCAAGAGTCCTTGTTCAAGGATCATAAATGTTAGGAAATTGACAAAAACACTTATTATATTACTTCTAATTTTTAAATTTGCAGCTATAGATACCTTAATTGTTGGAGAAGTTAGGGGGTAGTAGTTCACCATAATTTTACGTTTGCAAAATAATATTGGAAAAGATAAAATTATATATACAACCATTACTGATAATTATGTTTCTGTCCTTTACTTCTTTACGAATTTGAAATTAATTTGAAGACTTTTGGAATTGTAAAACCTTACTGTGTTTGAAAGTGATAAAATGATCTCAACAAGAAGCCAATATCTCGTTTATTTTTTTTTATTTATTTATTTTTTTTTTTCAGAACGAGTCGTTTCAATATTGACGCTTGATTTGTACCTTCGGTAGTAATATTTCAAGTAAGCTGTGCGCGTACGACTAAGAAAATACATTTGTATTTTTTTGTTTAAAATGTCAGACATGTTACCGATGAGTAAATCGTAGAAAATTTTCAATTTGTTCACAAGAGCTCAGGGCTAATCAGGAGTGGAATCGTCCCTTCTAAAAGATGTATATAGTATACTGGGGGTAGAGACGCTCCTGCTCGAAATGCGCAACGCCTGTGACTCATGGTGGAAGCATCTGCCACGCGCGTTAAAAGGCATGCACTACGCAGTCTTGAGTAAATATACGTGTGAGTTGAATCGAGGATAGAAGCTGATTTTGTTCAGACCTAGTCGCAAAGGTAAAGGTAAAGGGACCTATAGACTTATTTTAGTGTCTATCATTTTAAAGGGTGAAACCGAGTAACTCTTTTAACAGTAGTTAAATAGAGGTACATGAATAAATCATAACTGCTAAAGAAGTTCAGTCTTCTTCCTCCATCAGGAGGTCACGTGATAGACGGGCGTCTTTGCTTCAAAATTGGGAAAGTTGTTCCAGTGAAATCGAAGCAAGAATGCTCCATTTCCTTTAGCTGGTTCAATTATTTTTAAAAGGTAAATATACCTCTGGGGTGAATCATAGACCCCCTTCATTCCAAGAAGCAATTCCACTCATGCATCAGATATCAACATAAGCGTACCAGGGGTGTAGCCACCAACTTGTTTATGGGAATCCGTTTGTTTGACTTTGCGTTTATATGGGTATAAATTAAAAACAAAACTCGAAGAAAATATCAACTCAGATACTGTTATGCAGTATTATAGCAAACATCTCGCAATTGTGTGCTTCTAATTTGGCAAATGAGAGTGAGAAAACAGATTATTAATTGTAGTTTTAATTATTTTAACATGTTGACGTAGTTCAAAATATTTTTAACATATTATTCTTTCATATTTAACCATCAACATTCTAAATTTACTGTAAGTATTAAACAGGTTTAATAAATACACAGCAGATGAATCCCATTGGGGAGGGTAGAAAATCGTTTGGGGCCATTGATGGAGGGGAGGGCGGAATTGATGAAAACTAATAATACTAACAATACAAATATTGTAATGTAGTAATGGCCTTTTCACTTGTTTCAGATGGGCAGGTACGCCAGGAAAACAGACTATAAGCGTGGGAGATGGGGTGAAGAATCTCTGAAATCGGCTGTAGTAGCAGTTTGCGAGAAGAAACTACGAATTAATGACGCGAGTCGCCGATGCAATATATCGTCCCGTACTTTACGAAAACGAATCATACAGAATAATACCAAGAAGCTGGAATTTGGTCCTAATGGTATGTTGGGATATGAAAATAAAATTCGTTTAGTGAAGTCATACCAAACGACTTGAAGAATGTGGATTTAATCATACGAGCCGTGACGTTCGTATCCTAGCGTACAAATTTAGTGAAAAATTAGGTTTACATTATAAATTGACTGAAAGAAGAGGTGAAGGAGGCTATGATTTGTTCAGAGCATTTATGAGGCATCATCCTGAGCTAACTGTAAGAAAAACACAGACTCTATCCATTGCTATAATATTTAATGCGCTAGCACTAAACAAAGATGTTATGTATTATTTCTCCTCTTGTTGAAAACAATTTTCATTGATAATGATATATTCAATAAACCAGTTCATATTTATAATATGGACAACTACGGACTACAAGTTATCAACGTTGTGAATAAAGTGACTGCAATGAAGGGAGCAAAAGACGTCTCTATATTTACAAGTGGGGAAAAATGAAAAACTATAACAGTAGTTGCTTGTTGTAATGCAGAAGGGAACTTCCTTCCACCGTTATTCAACTTTAAAAGGGTTAACGAAACGAAGAATACCAAGAGGCCATGCCAACAGGATCTAAAGTGGTAATGAACAAGGATTGAGCTTACATGAACCCAAATTTAATTATGTTGTGGTTACGAGAACATTTTCTTCCATGCAAACCACCAGGGAAAGTTTTGATATGCTCGCGTTTGCAAATGGTAACGATATTCTCCTTTTGTGTTTGCCTCCACATTCCACCAAATATCTCCAACCACTCGACAGAGCCTTTTTCAAGCAATTGAAGGACTACTACAACATATAGTGTAATTCTTGATTTATGATGAATAAAGGACGAAAAATAACGCGTTTGCAGTTCGGTACTCTTCTTGGCAAAGCGTGGAACAAGGCCACTACCGTTTCAAATGCAACATCAGAATTCCGAGTCACAGGAATTTATCCTTGGAACGAGGATATGATTTCAGATCATGTGTTTGCTATATCTGACTCTAGCGTCAATTCCTCCTTGAGTTTATCACAGACAGACACCAGCCAAGTTCCAGGTTCATCTACAGAACTTTAGCAAGAAGTAGCTTTTAACGAACGCTCGCAAAATGTAGAGGAATACCAGAAGCCATCTACCTCGTTCCGTTCCGTTGTTCCCTCAACTCGTGTACTGGATAAAAAAAGATGATACAGCGCCCTCTAGAAAAGAAACACCGACTAAGTTATTTGGAATTGGCTTCACCTCCAGTAACTAAAAATTCAAAATAAAAAATACCTAATTCTAAAAGAAACATTTACGGGAAGGTACTCAATATAGCAGGACCTGCATCAACTATGGTAATCACAAAACAGGTGATGAAATCAATCACGATTAGTACAGATCAACAAGCTATAAAGGAAAATGGAATGTGTATAAGGACAGGAACAAACGTTGTGCTGATTATCTCTGTGCTGAGTGTAACGAATACTATTACACAAGAAAAGAAGAATGTGATTGGATTAAGTGTATGGTATGTGTGAAGTGGTGACATGAAAGATGCACTATCGTTGCATATCACTGCACTAATTGTGGTAGCAAAAATCCAAGTTCGAGAAGAAAATGACCAAGTGATAACAGTGTAGAAGGTCCACCATTCCTTATTTTTTTCATTATCTAGAATACAAACTGCTTTAGAAAATATTTAATTCTAAATTCATGGAGGACATTTGTTATTATACTGAAAATGTTCGTGTAGCTAGATAGATAGTGAGTAGAATTTAAAGTTAGCAGTATTAGTGATACATCATCATAAATATCTGTTTTTATGATGTTTATGAACACGTCAAGAAAAATGGTAAAACTGGAGCATCTTCCCCCAACATCTATGTCAAAGATCTTGAATATTTTTATAAATGGTTTATTTTAAGTTTTAAAGAATACTGAAATAAAACTGTCTCTCTAGATATTACAAACAAGTCATCGGTCTTCTAATTCAACCAAAATTCAGCAGCCTCGCCTCAATTGCAGGGGTGGAAAGGAAAATTGGGGCATCAACACCGAACGTACTCTAACCCTTGTTAGAGGTAAGAACTCATGGAAGAAATGATATTATCTTTTGCACCTTAAAAGAGCATGGGGCCTATTCCCACCCCATTCCACTACTTTCTTAACCAGTCCACTTCTCCGCTGACCGTCAGTCAGGAGTCAGTCTCTTGACCGTCAGAAGCGACCATTCAGATATATGTTAGCGCTGATGACGTCAGTCGGAAGATTTCAGGCCATTGAACAATTATATTACGTAAGAGAATTAAGAAGTTTGAGCGAATAACTGTAGAGGGCCCCATACTAGCAATCCTAGAGATTGAAGGTGTCTGGAAATAAAAAGAATACAGTTTGAAGGGGAAAATATATCGCAGCATTTCAGATTGTGCTTCTTGTTTGGAAAGCATTCCAAGCAATGCAACTTCGCTAAAAGAATTTAAAAACATAATATAAATCTTAGATCATATATACACGCCCAACATAACGAACATCGTGCTGATGCTAAACTGCTTAGAACCTACAATATCTTCTTAATGACGTCAGACACCATTCAGCCAATGAGGAATGGGCTAGCTGATGCTTATAATCTTGGGTGAGTATAACCACTAGATTATGGGAGCTTTGTAGAAGGCAATGGATTTAGATACGGGAGACGGATCTACTTCTAGCGAAGTGAAATTGAAGCCAGCACAATCCATGAGTACCTGGCAAGTGTAATTGATTAAAAACAACAACTGAACATCACGTTCCGTACAATACCATATTTAAACTATTCCAATCATTCTCCTCTCTTCCTTAGCTAGATCTTCCTCCATTCTTTGCTTCCATACACCCAGGCATAGGCCAAAAAGTAAGAAGCAAGTTCATACCAATCATCCTGGCAAGATTAATCGAAAACCGGCGTCAAGTTGACCCAGCCTAATTGTATTGGGCCAGACAATCCGTCTACCGTATTTACATCCATGGTAGAAGGCCAATTGAAAGGAAACGTTAATAGTTATCCACATGAAAAAAAAATTAGTTATCACATGTATTCAAATGCTTTTTATAACTCTCACCTTTTTCACCGCGTAATCAGTGAAACTAGTCGTTTTCGACTTCGCAGCCAAATTTGCTCCAAGATATATTCGTTTTATGTAAGATAAATAATGTCAATAATTTAATTTCCGATGTGAAAGGTTTTTCTGCTAATGTGAATGTTTGAATGTGCAAAATTAGACACTCAATCGGTCTTAAAAGTACTTTCACATCAATCACAAACGTTTGCTTCAATTAACTATAGAAAACTGGTGACGTTGCTGGTAATGTCTCAAAACTTGTAAAGAATAATATTTATTCCAAATCAAGGTTGTGAAGTATTACATATTAATATAAAATAACTGTTCAATAACACCAGTAAAAGCTTGGATTATTAGTAATTTATTTGTGACAATGGAATCTAATGGATGTCTGACACGGTGCGCTGATTGAAGCCGAGCAAATATAATAAATCTTTGTTATTGTCCTGATTACTTATTAATAGTATATCATATACGTCTTGTACGATAAATAGTGAAGTATTTTTAGCTGCTGAAATAAAATACCGCTAGTAGCACACAGTGACGACACGTGGAATAAACAAATATGTAGACATTTTCCCTGGAAATATAATAATAAACGAAATCCGCAATTATTAACATTGTTATTACCTTTTTCACAAATAACTTTATAGCCTGCGTGATAAATGTTGAAATAAACAAAGAAAAATTGACCGCCATCTTGACCGGGACTCGAATCCTGATTTACAAAGTTACCGGTTGGTTAAAAGCTGTCCATTATACGACACGGCACGTCTAATTCTTTATGTGATGTTCTTCTCGCTTCAACAGTCCCCTTGCTGGTTAGGAGGCCCAAACACTTACACTACACGTGGAGGTTTTAGCTGAGGAATCTTCTTCAGTCATGCAATACGAAAGAATAATTGTTATTTTATTACCTTATGGATCCCTTGATAGTGAAGCTATAGCAAAAGCGAACATATAATCAATCACGCTCATAGAGTCCGTGTCCACTGATTAAATCTCAGAGATCACAAGAGGTGCTCTTTAGACGATATTGAAAAGAAGAAGCATACCCTGTGGGCTATCTACACTAACGCCCCAGCCTGAGCTTGTGAAGAAATATTTTAATTTGCACAAATAATATTAATTTACATGAAAGAGAGACCCGAATACCTATCACCATCATCATAAATACTATGTGTTACCTCCGTACCCTCTTTGTAAATCTTGGCTAGTGATAGTCCAAGCTGTAAATCCAGAATACGCCACTGTTGGAAAGATATTAACCAGATTAGCCTAGAGCCGCCGGAACCATTTTAATTGGTACAGTGGTTCAGTGTTGCCAACTCATTTAAAATACTTGCTCAAAATGCTTCAATTTAGTTCGACCCATTTTGCACCAAACTTGGGCATAAACATGATTTGATACAATAGAACAATACTGTGGATGTTCCGTCCTTAAGCAATCCGTTGTCAGTGTTGCTAACCCGTATCAGAAAATAATCTCTTAAACCAAAAGTTGAAGAGATGTGGCTGAGATATCGTTGCCTTCAAATTGTTTATTAAAGTTTTCAAATTACTTCCATTCTGTTAGACCTATCTGCACCGAAATAGGTGTAAAACAACATTGGATAAAAGTTTTGTGGGTGTCATCGTTCCGAAGCACCAAAATTATTAGTGTTGCCAACCAATGACAGCATAACACAATCTGGAAATCAGAGCAAGTGAACTTGATTGAAGGCCGTTCACGAACAATCGTGAGCGCACACTACTATTGTTGGCCGGAGAGTCCCGCGCGAAAACTGGAAACCCCACGGGATCTTACTTGAAAAGACAAATATATTCTTGCTTGCTCGCCGTAACGTATACTTGAGAATGGGTATTCAGATTGTGGAGTCATGCTTATCAGCCATTAGAGTCAAGCGCACAATTAAAGAGTTCTGAGAAGGAATAGCTATTGCGTCATTGACCACCATGGATGTGGTCAATTGAATTATCTTAACAAGTGATTATTCACTTATGTCGGCGACCAGCAAGTGCTCTTGGGTAAGTGTGCGCACCCCTAGCTTCCTTACGCCGCCACTGTTACCAACCTCCCAGATAGCAAATGTAAGAAAATTTCTCAGCAACTCTTGCTGCAAAATTTCGTATGTGATTTTAGTATCTTGTAGTAACTTTTCAGCAACACAGCTAATTGACATGAAAATGGAACACAGTTACCTTTCAACTACTAAGAAAGTAAAAGGAGTTGTACAACTTACAAGAAACTTGCGGCAAAATTGGACTGCAAGCGAATCTTCATAGAGCTATAAAGTTAAATTACCGCACTCTTGCTGTATTCTTGTGATTCTTGGCAACTCAAAGGCAATTGAAATATTAAATTGCAGCAAACTAACTTTCTAGGTGGACTGTTTTCTATAAATTCAATTTTACAAATTGTTTACATCACGTTCGACGTAGTATTATTTGACACAATAAAAAATACTGTGGTTGTCCTTGTCATCAAGCACTCTGTTATTAGTGTTTCAAGTGGACTCTGAGATCTACAAGAGATATACTTATTTAAAATCAGATTAAGAAACTGAGTTTGTGTGTGAAATATTAGGTGCCATTGGCCAGTGGTTGAAGAGAAATTGTTGATATAATAGTCAGATTCTTCTCTGTGGAGAGTGATATAAAAGTGTTGAAATAGCATCATATGTTTAAATTACTGAAAGAAGTAGAAAATAAATGCACAGTAATGGTTACTGGGTGGAAGGCACTTCCTTGTGAAGGGTATATTCTTCATGGGCGCCATCTTGAAGTTTGCCATATTGAATCTCGATTAAATTTCTTAAGTGGGGAGGGGGGTCGTGTATTATGTCATTTGGGGCTAGAAATACGTTTCTGAAGTCAGTTTTGCTATATAATATTGTGAGACAAAGGCGTATGTGACGCTAGCATGGGGTAACAATACAATAGCCTAGAAACAATCCATTTCTTCTCGAAATAACGATGAAAATGAAACAAAATGTATACAATTTGTTCCTGAGTAAATTGCCCTATCGATATGGATTTGTACGTGTTTGAGTTTCACTTCCGTCGTTATGTCAAAGCAAAATAGGTGTTTCCAGGCTATTGTATCATTACCTTAAGCTATCGTCACATACTCATTCTCTCACATTATTACGTTTACAGCAAAAACTTATTTCAGAAACGTATTTCTCGTACAATTCGAGCCCAGAATGACATATTACCCGATCCCCTTCTCATTTAAGAAACTCAATCGAGATTCAATATGGCGGACTTCAGGATAGCGGGAATGTTGAATATACCCTTCACAAGGAATTTATCATAGTTGAAATTGGGACAGCAATACTATGGGTTGCAAATACAAGACTCGCTAATTGTGTATTGTCATTAAGACAATACACATGGTTAGATGTATTCTCTTCATTACTGTACAATACTGTCAAAAATATTTTATTGTAAAATTCTTGTTTCAAGTTAAATAATCAAGATGTTTCGTTAGCATCGTACCTAATTAAATAACAATGCATAGTTGAATTACCAATGGGGAATTATACCTGACTATATTATATAGTTGAAACAACGTTTGTATTGTTAGAAGTTGACCCATGGTACTATACAGCATAGTTTCTCAACCTGGGGTTCGCGGGTTGTCTGCAAAGGGGTCGCGAATGAAGGTGAAACAAATACTTTTAACCAAAGTTTTGTAGGCTAAAATTAATACATTTCAAAGAAGGTATTTCATTTTACTTGTTTTTAACTGAAGATAATGTGATTTGCTGAATAGCTTTCCGGTAATATAATTAGGATATTTATTAATAAAGACAGCATATTAACCATCGCGTTTTGAAATGAAAAGCAAATATTACACAAAATTAAAAAAAAAGACAAAAATAATTGAAACGTTACGAAAGATTGCACATGCTTACTAGGTTAGCGCGAAATCTGAGCGAAAAACGAAGGTTTTCAACATGATATTCAATGAAATATTCTACAATTGCTCACAAACCCTGACGTTTTAAATAATTTTCCTAAACTAAATTTTAACCAATATATATATATATACAGAACGGTTATTCTGCCGGTAACACTTTACGGTTGCGAAAGTTGGAGTACGACCCTAGCAGATGAACATAAATTATGTGTATTTGAAAATAAAGTTTTGAGAAAGATATACAGGCCGAAAAGGGACGAGATGACTGGAGAGTGGAGGAGACTGCATAATGAAGAACTCCACGGACTGTACGATTCACCAGATGTTGTAAAAATAATGAAATCGAGACGACTACGGTGGGCAGGCCATGTAGCTTGGATGGGGGGAAAACGAAGATTATATTCTATTCTGGTTGGAAGGCCGGATGGAAAGAGGCCATTGGGAAGAACGAGACGTCGTTGGGAGGACAATATTAGAAGAGATCTTCGAGAAATAGGTGTTCGTGATGAAAACTGGCTTGATACTGCCCAGGGGAGAACCCAATGGCGAACGTTTGTTACTGCGGCGATGAACTTGCAAGTTCCATAAGCCATAGAGTTAGTTAGTTAATTAAATTTTAACCCCGTTTTTGAAGGTTAAAACTCAGAAGTGAACCTCGCTTATGGGAAAATAAATGTTAATTAAGAGAATCACTGTTCCTTGTCTAATTTTATTAGTTATCAAGAAATTAAGTGAGACGATTATTTCTGTTATTAAAATATTGCAGATTGGGGTCGAGAGATGATACTATATTTATTGACAGAAATCACGGTCTGATTTAATTGCTCGGTAATTAATCATATTAGACAAGAAAAAAGTGTTCCTCTGAATTAACATTGTATTTTCCCGTAAGCCAGGTTCACTTTTGAATTTAAACTCCGAAACGGGGCCTTAAAATTTAATTTAGAAAAATTATTTTCACCGTGTTAAATTGTCAGTATTTTGTGAGCAACTGTAGAAAATTTTAAGAAAATATCTGGAAAACTTTAGTTTTTACAGGTCTTTTTCTCAGTTACAGAATATCTATCTATCTATCTATCTATCTATCTATCTATCTATCTATCTATATATATATATATATATATATATATATATATATATATATATATATGTGTGTGTGTGTGTGTGTGTGTGTGAGAGAGAGAGAGAGAGAGAGAGAGAGAGTGTTGAAGCCTTCAGGAAGCTATTTATTTCATACAATGTGAATGGAAACCACTTAAAGAAGAAAATTACTTTTGAGGTCGCCTGCCGGAAGGCATGATAAAAGCTGGTCGCGGCATGAAAAAGGTTGAGAAACGCTGCTATACAGCATTGTTGTGGTAACCATACATGTAGTTATACCGACAATGTCGTATTGTTGAAGGTACGATATGTTATTGCTGTTTTGATCATATATATTGCTCACTAGTCCACAGTGCTGTAGTCCTAGAATGTTCACAGGGTACACCTTTTACGCTGTGAATATTTTAGTTTATGAACCTGTAAGCGAAAAGTACACTAATAATTCTGTTGATTAAACGCTTTTCTGTTCCCAAGGGTGACCACCACTTGTTTGTTGGTGTTAAATCAATACAACAAACGGCAGTGATTCAATACAATGGATGTGTTTTAAATGCTAATTCAACAAAGCACAAGGTGTCATAGTAGCACAACTACAGTGCTGAATCACCGAAATCATCACGTTTGTTGTAATACAAATAGTAGTGGTCGCCCTGGGACACCGAAAAGTGTTGAATTAACGCAATCATTTCTTTGCAGTGTAAGTTTCCGTTTATTTTAGGCAATAGAAGCAATGCTGTGAGGCCTTATGATGAGTCTACATTAGGCTAAATTTCTGTGCGTGCACATGTTGGTGAAGACTGCCTCTTTACAATGAAATCAGCGGTTGTTTCTTTGCTACTCCGAACTTTGAAAACAGAAAACAAGACAAAGAGAATATATACGCGTCATTAGTTACTGAAGAAATTAGTATATTTTTTGGCACAATGCGCTGCCGTACGTAAACAGACAAACACATGTAAAATACCCAAAATTATTTATATCCGTCTCAATCATTTTGCAATGTTTTTATTATCACTGTTCACAGCGTTACCAGATACTGAGAACTAAAATTATTTTCATTAGCTTTGTGGGATGAACCTCCAAACTCTATCTTGATAAACTTCAAAATGCCATAATGTTGTTAAACATAGGTTTATGAAAAGTGTCCTTATATATGTTGACGAAACATGACGTATATAGATTTAGTTCTAAGTACATTGAAGCAAAAGCTTGAAACAATACTGGAATTATATTGGGAACTCCATGTTTTAAAATATATCATTGATGGAAATATTTAAAAAATAACATACAGACGTAAAAATTCTTGCAAGTATGAAAGAAAATATTTTTTAAAACTCTTTTCAATCATTTTCGAGAAAAAGAAACTGTTTCGAAAATAAGAAAAATGTTTTCAAAATATACCGGTGAGTACATATTGAAACGTATGTTGAATCCTAGACTATCCGTAGTTATAGAATCTGGCAACCCTATGACCAGTATTAGCAATAATATTGCAAATTGATTAAGACAACACATGTAACTCATTTCGGCTCTTATATGTTTCTTCGTTTGTGTGTGTGTTTCAACCTATTGTATTACATTCAGCCAACAAATATACCAATTTCAGCAGTAATTAATTATGCGAATATATCCCTTAGTCTTGTTATCTGTTTTCAAAGTTCGAGTAAAACTTAAATTAAAAAAAATGATACAAAATTGGAGATTAATCTACGTGTTAAAAGTCATTTACATAGTAAACTTCCAACAAGTTAAAGAAATATGGTTCTTGAATTTAAGTGTTTCTCGTAAACCGTAAGAGATAGGACAAAAGTTATAAGGACCAAAAAGATATTTTTTTTATGATCGTTAATTTTTGTCTCTTTCATTTTATTCATATTTCATACGGTTAACGAGATATGATAAAAAAAGTAAAAATCGGTGACTATTTTCCAAGATGGCGGCCGTAGCACAGCATGAACGAGTGTTGATTTTCGATATGTTATTACTGGGTACTAGTGCTACACATACGCGAAGTATCGCCTTTTAGGGATTTTTTCCAGGTAGGTTTTTTTACCTAATATGACTGGACTATAATGGCCTCTGTACATGGTGGAATCTAGTTTAACATAACATTGCTTTAATAGAAAATCAAAGTTTCTTCTCTTGTAAAAGCTGGACTCACCATTAGTATACAACCGATATAGTGTAAACTATAGCAAATACAATATGACTGTAACATCTACCATGACATTCGAGGATAATAGAATATGTATAATTCATTAACAAAAATCTTTGATTCCAGATTAAGATTCCAGAATTATCACTATTTTTGTAGTCAGATCTTCAGGCTAGTGGCTACAGTAACGCCATTTGTTCACCAAGTTTTGTCCTGCTGCTTTGACATTCAACGGCGTTGTTGACAGCACATTAAAACGACTGGACATGCATCCAGCAATGGCAGGGTCTTTGGGTTAAGTGTGTGGAAGCTGAAGGGTCCTATTTCAAAGGTGATTAGGAACTGAAACACAATAGGTACTTAGTTTTATTTTCTTGACCAATGGTCCGATATTTTTTAGACAGACCTTATATTTATATTCACCTTACCCCAACATAGTGCAAATATCATTGTCCTTAGACATAACATTCTTGTGGAAGAAATCAAACAGTTTAATCAAAAAAATTTATTGACACTTCAAAATCTTGTCCTGTACAGTGCATTAATGCTACTGGCCATCAAGCCATTGCTGTAGAGCCTTGGAAGAAGTATTGGGGATTCGGGAATGTAGTGGCCAGGACCTCTACTGAAGGGAGTCAATGACATCCGCCTGTTAAGGTTGAGGAAAATCCTGAAAAAATGTCCTTCCGAAAATGGCAGGCGCCAGCGGGACTCCATCCTCCTTAATGTTTATCCAAAATCAGCCATCATAAACACTGTATTATTAAAAACATCTTCTGTCATATGTTTTTGAACAAGTAGTCATTTTTGGACTTTCCCTTACAAAGTCTCATTTTTTGTACAGTCACATTTTCTGTTCGAATTCACAATGTCTTTTGTTCTTTCACAGTCAATAACAGCACCTATTCTCGGAACGAATTTCAAGAAACAAAGGCAGGATTAGAACACCCAATATTCTGGATCCAATCACGAACGTCTATATCGACGACCACGGGGAAGGATACAAAATGTATCAACTTATGTAGCGTGTGATAACTTGTTTCTGAATGGGCTGGGGTGGCTAAGCAATAGAGTGTTCACCTCTGATCCGTGGTGGTCCTCAGTTCAATACCAGTTCAGACCATGTGGGCTTTTCGGTGGGCAGACACCGTGTGCGTGGGTTTTCTCAGAGTTCTCTCGTTTCCACTACCAATTCTACGATCATCATCCATTCGACCAGAGCAAAAAGTTGCCTAAATGCCTTAAAAATAAAATTGAAATTCAAATGTTATTAAAACTAAATTAAAATATTTTTGAATGTTCAGTAATCGTATATCTGAGTATTCTTTCCTGTATCTTGTTTGCGCTCTGTGTAGTAGACGAACTACACTTTAAAAGCAACATTTGATGGTAAAACATATTAGAAAAAATAAAATCCATAGTATTTTGAAATTTATAGAAGAGTATTCTCAAAAATGGGAAGTTCCATTCTGAGAAAAAATATAGAAGATATATATTACACATATATAAAATAATTGCAATAGATAAAAACGGTGCGTTTCCCAGCGTTGAAGGGAATGTAATTAATTATGCCAACATATGCAATTTTTCGCTTAGTGAGGAACCACAAGTCACTCTAGAAATAGAAATCTACGCTGTATACCTCTAATTGTGAATCTGAAGTGTATGTATGCTCAAAACGTTTATCATGGCGTGAACTTACTCAATAAGTGGTTAATTTCATAGTCTCACAGATAAAGCTTACGGCATTCCAGACAAATTGTCGATGTTGTAATCTAGATGACGCAGTCGGTTTCAAAGAATTTTAACGTATTTGTTACGTACAACGTATGGCTAACTTATTATTCTGGTGTAATTACATACTTTTGAGAATACCAACTTCATTACTTTTTTAATTATTTCTTTCGATATGCCAATTGCAAACCTTTAAGGTAAAGAAATGTGCACTGAATGCAGAAATATTGGTCGTTGCTAAGCCTACCACTTGTCCAGTAGTGTTGAATAAAATATGACTTACTAATGTTTTAATATATAAGCATAAGAAGTTATTATTTTTTAAACACAAAATGGTAAGCTCAAAAAGTTCTACTTTCTTGACACATATTGTTCTTATTACACGAATAAAATGGTGATAGAAAGGAAAACAGATTACGTCTTTAAACCTTTGAGACTAAGTGCCTGACAATCTTAAAATCAACAGTCAGTAAGCATCGTAAGATGGCGTGAGGTTAAATACACCCACTATAGTATTTCACGCAATAAGTTTTCTTTGTTGTATTGAGTGATAAGAAAAAAAAGTATAACACTCTTTATTAAATGTGTTCTTAATTTTAAATCATCACTTACAAATTTGACCCAGTATATGTCACTCTTCCTCGTTCGTACACACACGTTTATAGAGTAATTCTGACTAAACCATTAGTGTAGGCTATACCTCCTTCTGCAGTACGTTAACAATATAACGTCTTCCACATGTGAAGTAAATACCGGTTTTCATAAGACGCATCCACTTGAATCATTTACGTGCATTCCGTATCGTATACGAGAGAGAGGTCTGTGTAGCAGGCGTATTAGAAATAAATATATATATATATATATATATCCGCAGAATATAATGAAAGATTAAGTACGCAATGTATTACGTTCCGACTTGTTTCAACATTAAACGCATGCATTGTGTCCTTTTCAACTGATACAAAATATTAAAATATGTTGACGTTATATGTATCGACTAGTTATGATATTGATCACATCTGTAAAGGGCACCAATGAATTTCACGTAGAATCTATCAGGAATATATATTTGGCAAATATAGTATACTTTTGCTGTCGCAATATAAATATCTGGCATTTATAAACCATGACATTTGAATGTTCTTTAGTGAATAAGCACATCATGAATGACTACTCTTCTTTGGACAATACTTCCGAAAACAATGATAAACCAACATTTCTACAGTAAATGCCACAATCCCGAAGACAAGATCAAACCCCCCAGGGATAGAACACAGGTTTGATATGACTAAGATATATTATTTTATGTACCGCATCCAATTCAGCAACTTTGAAAACATATTTCAATTTCATTTCAAAGAAGAACTCCTTCTTCCATCTGCCCAATAATCCGGTCTCGCACACATTATATAAAAATGTGCTGAACTTAGACAGAAGGGTAGAACCTTTAGGAACTGAATATCCTCTTACAGACATAAGGACAGGTTCACCAACAATGTGTAATAAAGATTGTCTGTCCAAGGTAGAAATTTTAATGCGTGAATAGTATTGAAGGATTGGCTTATGATGAAGGAACGATACTGTTTTCTGATGTGTAACTGTATCTAGCACATCAAAGATACCTTCAGGAGACTCGATTCGTTGCAAAACTTCGCTGGATGAATCTCTTATTAGGTCAATGTGTGTTGTACGGCAAACTTTAAATAGTGTTGATGCTGCTAGTTGTTCCAAAGTGTCGATCTCAGGATAATATCGAAACTTAGTTAGTAAATCCACAAGAGATCCCTGGTACAAGGTACTAATGACTAGCGAGAACAAAACATATATGTAGAAAGAATATCGAAAAATATTTTTGCGAGGTTGATTAGAAACAGACATTTGTAGGGAGATAGCTAAAACATATAATACATTTTCCATTACACCATTAGGCCCTCGTGGTTGTACCGAATATGTGGTTAATATTATCCAAAATATCACTACATAAATTGAAACAAAAACAAGGCAGATCCAAATTTCCCATCTGAATCATAAAACCAAAGCCATCCATTCGGGAAATAGTTTTGATTTGGGGACTACGAAATTCATAGTTGATATTATTTGAGGTTCAATAATATCTGCAGCAACTAACCTCACTTTATTAAGTGTACCTCTGACAATAATAAAATCAACTTTTCTTTTATACAAATCATCAAGAACTAAAGAGAATGTACCATTCGGAAACAGAATCCCTTTGCTTTTGCGAACAGTGACGGTGAAGGTGTAGTTCATGTAGCGAGACAATATTTTATGAAATCTCCAGTCTAATCCTTTAAATGGCACTTTATCGTTATCTGTGTAGAAATGTACTGGCTCGATGGTTGTTGATGCCGCGAGAGAATAGTTGTGAAGATTCTTCAGTTTATCAGGAAATAACTCTCTATCTTGGTCGATTTTGTCCCAAAGAATATCGATGGGTACATTTTGAATGGTTA